>NW_026468767.1:0-13229 GCF_026875155.1 Cherax quadricarinatus | reverse complement strand
ACTCTGCTTTCTCCCCTATTTCCCAACAGGATGCTGTTACTCTGCTTCATCTCGCTATTTCCCAGCAGGATGCTGTTATTCACTTCATCTCGCTTCTTTACCTCGGCTATGTAGAGGGTTTTATACTTTCTAGTCCTCCATACCCTCCCTAGTACTCGTCCTCCCGGATTCCTCCTTCGAATTACCCCGTCAGGATTTCTTTCGTTCAGGATTTCTTCCTCATTTCCATTAGGATTCCTCCATCAGAATTCATCCTCCAGGATTCATCCTTCAGGATTCCTCCAGGATTCTTCAGGATTCCTCCATTGGGTTTCCCATCCTCCAGGATTCCTCAGTCAGGTTTTCATCCTTCAGGATTCCTCCGAATTCCTAACCCTGGATTCCCCTTCAAGATTCCTCTTTCAGGATTCCTCCTTCGGGATTCAACCTTCAGGATTTCTCTCCAGGATTCATCCTTCAGGACTCCTCTATCAGCATTCCTCCATCAGGATTCATCCTCCAGAATTTGATTTTAATACGTCACTTATTTCAGCGTCTAGTACCATCTAGAGTACACTACCACTCACAACAGTTAGCTAACATCCAGGTACTTGTTTAATGTTAGGTTAACAGGGGCAACAGGTGTCAGGGCACTTAACTAACAACTGTGCTAAGAAAAAAGGAAAATAATTTGTCTAAATATGTGTGAGTATATATATATATATATATATATAATATTTTTAATATATATATTTTTATATATATATATATATATAATATTTATTATATTTTATATATATATATGTTTTTGTGTGTGTGTGTGTGTGTGTGTGTGTGTGGTGTGTGTGTTGTATTACTAATTGTACTCACCTAATTGTGGTTGCGGGGGTCGAGATCAGCTCCGGGCCCCCGCCTCTTCACTGATCGCTACTGGATCCTCTCTCTACTTCGGGCTTTCTCTACCTCTTCTAAAAACTACGTATGGTTCCTGTCTCCACTACTTTATTTTGCTGGGCTATTCCCCTTGCTGACAACTCTATGACTGAAAAATACTTCCTAACGTCCCGTGACTTTTCTGAGTCTTCAGCTTCCGTTGTGACCCCTTGTCCCTGTGTCCCCTCTCTGGAACATCCTATCTCTGTCCCCCTTTGTCTATTCCCCGCAGTATTTTGGGGTATGTCTTTTATAAATGTCCCCCTTAAACCCTTTGTCCACCCAGTTTTCGTCGTCCGTTTTCCCCTTTAAAACCCTTTTTCCTCGTTACAAACTTTCCCTTTGAGTTTTTGGGACTAGCCTTTTTGGGCCAAACCCTTTGTACTTTTCTTTAATTTCTTGGCGTCCCTTGACCAGGGTGGGTTTCCAGACTAGTGTTGGGCATACCCCCATTTATGGGCCTTTTTAACTTTCCCACAGTGTTTACATTTTGTCTTAAACCCGTTCCCCTTTTTTAAAAGGAAAATTGGACGTTTTTCTCAGGTTTGCCGGGGGCCCCGGATGCGGCAGGGGTTATTTGGGGGGGATGTGTCCCTGGTGATGTGCTCGGTGTTATGGCCCCCCAAAAAGGTTTTTTCCCTGAGGTGGTCTGTATTTCCTTTGTCCCCCTAGCCTTACTCTGTCTGCGGTTTTTCCTTTGCCCCCCCAATTTCATGACTTTTGCTTTTGGGCCCGGGAAATTAAATTTTGGGAAAAAAGAACGTTGTTTGGCCAAATGCCCCACCCTGTCCAGGTCGTTTTCCCGTCCTGCCTCTTTTCCTCGTCCGTTTTTAATTCTTCTCATCAACTTCACTTTCATCTGCAAACCCAGGGACACTTCAGAGTCTTTTCCCTTTCCCATCTTTGTCTTTCACATATACCCAAAAATAGCACTGGTCCTAAAACCTGACCCTGGGGGCCCCCGCCCCGTAACGGGCGCCCACTGTGATCCTCTTAAATTACCATGACTCGTTGTTTCCCTCCCTTTTGGGGTATTCCCTTATCCTTTGGGCAGTGCCCCCCCTTTTTAGTGCGCCTGACCCTCCGCTTCTGCACTAATCCCCTTGGGGGGGAACTGTTCAAAGGCCTTTCAGCCCTGAAAAGAAAAACGCAATCTACCCCCCTCCTTTTCGTGTCTTACTTCTGTTACCTTGTCAAAAAATCCCGGCCAAAGGGTTTTTTGGGTACAAGGGTTTGCCCTTCCCCAAAGGGAACCCCCTGCTGGTTTTCATTTATAATCTTGTTCCTTTCCAGGTGTTTCGCCACTCTCCCCTGAAAAATTTTCTCCTTGACTTTGCACACAATAATGTCAGGACAAGGTTTCTGTGTTTTAGTCCCTCGTTTTCTGTTTTTTTTCTTAATATGGGGGTAACATTACTGTCTCCTTTTCAGGGTTTCCCATTTCAAGGGATTTGGTTGGGGAAAAATTTTGGGGTTTAGGGGAAAACACAGCATTCTGCTCCTTCTTAAGGCCCCCAAATGGGGATGTTGTCCGGTCCCATCGCCTTTGAGGGTCAAGGTCATTAGAGCTTCTTCCCCTCCTCTCAGTTGTTGTATTCATCCCATTTTTGGATATTCCCTCTTGATTTTCCCCTTCTGGCTGTCCCCCCACTGCCTTCCCTGTCTCTACTGTAAAAAATTTCCCTTAAATCTCCGTTCGTTCACATCCTCCGATCTTTTCTTGTGTGTTCCCCCTTCTGCCCTTTAATCTGTCACCGGCTTTGATGTTGTCTTCCTCTGATGGGGCCCCTATAAAACATTTCGGGTCAGCCCCTTGATTCTCGTGCATGTCTTTTCTCTGTCGTGGGCCCTCCCTCCTTCCTGTGCTTTACTCATTCTGGCTCTGCGACTGATCCCCCTATTTTCGTTTTTTCCCCTCCCTTCTGACTTTTTCCATTCTTTTGCATTTGTTTTTGCCTCCTTACCGGGGGAAAAACCAGGGGCCTTTGGTTTCCCCGTTTTCTGTTGCCTTGGGAAAAAACCTTTTCCACTCCCCTCCTTGCATTTTGTTTTTAATATTCCATCATTTCTTTCGGGGTTTTTCCTCCCAGTTTCTGCCCCCTGGCCTCCGCAGGAAAGTTTAAACCCTTGTAGCCCCCTTTTTTTATGTCAGGTTTTCCCTTTCCCAACCCCGGGTTATTCTCTCCACTTGCCAGTTTTTTACTATGTTTTCCCAAAAGACAAACCATTTGGGTGCTAGCCCTGGGGGCTCTCTTTCCCTTGAGTCCAAAATTTTGGAAGTCCCCGGGGGTGAACCAAGGCCCAAATCTTGTTTGGTTTTTCCTCCCCTCTCACCTTGGTAGGGGTCCTTAACATGTTGGGCATGGGTTTTCCCAACCCCGTCCAAACCCTTGGGGTTTTCCCCATTTTTGGGGAAACCCCATGGGGGCCAAAGGTTTTCCCCAGTCAATCTCCCTGGGGTTTAAAACCCCCCAAAACCCAAGCAAATTTTGCTCTGGATCAGTAAAGTCTTCTTGCCACCCCCAGAAATTTGGAATTTTTCCACCATTGCTCTGTTGCTCTCTTCCTTTCCTCTTTTGGGGCCCCCTTGGGCAGTTTTTGGGGTTTGGATTTTTACATCACTCCCAATGATAAATTTGTGTTCCCCAGATGAAGTTTTTCCCGGGCTATGTAGTCTTTTCTCCCGTCTCATCTATTCTTGCATTTTCTCAAATTTTTCCCTTTGTTTTTTACGAGAAAGGGGCAACCCCACCCCCCCCCCGGGCCCCTTTTCTATCTTTCCTCAGGGCTGGAAATTGGTGGGGGAAAAGTTTTTGCATATGTTATTGCCCCCCAAATGGGGTTTTTGTTTTTTTGAAAACTGTTTATGATTTTCTGGGGCCCTTCTAATTGATTCTTTCTTGAAATTCCCTCAAGTTTATTCGTTTAATCCTTCTTGCATTTGTGCCCCCCAAACCTTCAATTCTGTTCTAATCCCTGTAAAGTGGTGCGGGGGGGGTGGAAACAGGGGAATCGGTGTGGATGGTTGGTTTGGATTTTTCCCAGTTCCCGGGGGGGGTTTTGGTTCGGGGGCGGGAAAGTCCTTTTCAGGTGTTTCTGGGGGGTTGGCGTTGTCTTAAAATTTAACCCGGGGTTTTATTCTGCTCTCCTTTTTCATTTTTTCCCCCATTTCTCCTTTCTTTTTTGAACTCTCTCTTTCATTGTCTTCCTTTCGTCCTGTGTGTGTGTTTGTGGGTGTGTGGGGATACTACCTTTGTTGAGGTTTGTGTGGGGTGTGTCGTTTCTGAATTTTGTTAAAAATTTATCAATTAGCAAGAAATTATTTTAAAAAAAAAATCCATTCTAAAATTTTTCTTATACGTTTAAAGAAAATATTTTTTTATTTATTTTTAATGTTTAAAAAATTTAAAAATTTTTTTACCAAAAGAACCTTAGAAAACTTATTTAACCCTTTTTATAAACAAAACGCAATTTAATTTGCCCAATCCAACTAAAAAATTTTGATAAGTTCACCCAAAAATTTAAAAATTTAAAAAAACAAAAATGAAATTTTTTATTTTCCCCTTAGGTTCAGAATTTATTTTTTTGCGAAATTAAATTTCATACACAAATTTTTCGCTTGCCCCCTTTCCGGCAAGAAGAGCGTTGCCATGTAAACCCAAAAATCGCAAGTTTTTAAAATATTCGGCCCCGGGGAATATTTTTTTTATATTATATATATTTTATTGGTATTTTTTTTATAAAATATATTTTTTTATATATATAATATATATCATTAATATATATAAATTTTTTAAACCCAAAAGGTTTAAACCCCGGACAATTAAACTCGTGGGGGGAAAGGAAAAATTTTTGAGTAATTTAGTCGCAAAATTTTAGTTTTCCCCTAGTTTTTAAATTTTGGGTTTGGGGAAAAATTTTTGTTTTTGTTCCTTGGCGGGGGTGGTAAAATGGGGCTACCTCCCCGCGGGGGAAAGGGAAAAACTTGCCTTGGAAAAAAGCTTTTTTCTTAAATTAAAAAAACGTTTTCCCCTTCTTGAGGGGCTTTTTTCCCCGTCCCTTAAAATCATAGGAAAAAAGGAACCCCCACAGGGAGACCCCACTGGGCCCCTGCGAGGTAAGTCCAAGTCTCCCACCCCCCTTTTTAAAACAAATGACCCAAAGGGAGTCAACAGGGCACATTCACTTGAAAAACTCTTCATTTTTTTGGGGGTGAAACGTTTGCTCCTCCCCCCCTTCCCAGGGGAAAACCCTTTACTGTTGTCGGCCCGTTCGTAGGGGTTTTATCCCGGGGTTTTGCAGGGCCCGCTTAAGCTTAAAATTCCAAAGCCCTTTTATTTCTACTAACGTGATTTAGGGAAAACTTTCCTGCAAATGCCCCTTTTCCCCTTAAATTTTAAGTTAGAAAAACTTATAAAGTAAAAAGGGCACAAGGGCAACTAAAGTTAATAAAACCTTTTTAAAAAAAGGGGAAAATTTAAATCACAAAAAAAGAGAAATATATAAAATACGTGCAATTTGTCAACAACACAGCTGTTAAATGAAAAAAGGAAATGTGTTTCCTTTTTATTTTTTGTAACCTTTGGGGGGGAATCGAAGGGGGGACGGGTTTTTTTTATTAAAGACAGGTGTGTTTGGGAGGGTTTTGGTTATCCGACAGGGTGTGTGTGGGGGGTTGGGTTTCTGGCAGGTGGTTTTGTGGGATTTTTTGGGTTACTGAAGGTGTGTGTTGGGGGGTTGGTTACTGACAGGTGGTGTGTGTGGAAGCGTTGATTTTTGAAAGGTGTGTGTGTGTGGGAGGGTTGGTTATCTGACATTGTAGGTGTGTGTATGGGGGGGTTGGTTTTCTGACAGGTGTGTGTGGGAGGGTTTATTTTCTGACAAAGTGTGTATGGGAGGGTTGGTTAGCTGACAGGTGTGTGTGTGTGTGTGGGAGGGTTAATTTTCTGACAGGTGTGTGTGGTAGGGTTGGTTAGCTGACAGGTGTGTGTGTGTGGAGGGTTGATTTTCTGATAGGTGTATGTGGGAGGGTTGGTTATCTGACATGTGCGTGTGTGTGCGAGAGTTGATTTTCTGACAGGTGTGTGTGGAAGGGTTGGTTAGCTGACAGGTGTGTGTGTGGGAGGGTTGATTTCTTGACAGGTGTGTGTGGGAGGGTTGGTTATCTGACATGTGTGTGTGTGTGTGTGCGAGGGTTGGTTAAGTGGTCGTCTGCTTCCTGGTGTATCCAATACGTGAGGCAGAAACCACCACCAGCACCACTATCACCACTACCATCATCACCACCACCCCACACACACCTCCATTACCACACTTCCCACGATTATACACAGGAAAGGAAAAGTTTACCACAAAACTCCCACGCTGTTTTGAAGGTCATGGTGAGCTGTCTCGTGGTGCACCTACACATGTTGTGCGTACTGGTCTGCTCCAGCCTAGAGTTCTGAGTGTACTCTGATGTGAGTGCACTGTGTTCTGGGCTAACTGTGTCTGGGCGTACTGGATTCTGACTACTGTGTTTCTGGGTAACTCTGTTCTGGTGTACCGTGTTCTGGGTGTAACAGTGATGTTGGCGTACCGAAGTAGACCATATACAAGACCATTTGTTGATGTTCAGTGCATAAGTCCACCCTAGTACTGTTAACAGTATCTAGCGCTAGATCCTAGCACCTAAACCCTTTATCATCCTCATCAAACGACTAAAGATGTTAAGATAAACTTAATAAGTAACCTCGGCAAACGACACTGAACAACTGGAATCAAATGTCAACGAAATCCTCATCTGGATAAAAAAAAGAAGATAATGTAGATGCTCACTGAAGTCAAATTTTAGCCGCTTGATGTGGGAACAACGAAGAACTCAACCCAGTCATGTGAAAGAACAGCTAATAATAGATCAATTAACAGGGTCCTTGCCTAAGTTTACATTCCTGGTAATTCTAGCTTAAATTCACCTTTCTGTTAATACTTTTCCGGGTTTTTCATCTAATTATGCTGATTAAAGCTTTGCGTTTTTTGTAAAGCAGATGTAGTAAGGTATAGCAAGGTGTAGTAAGGTATAGCAAGGTGTAGTAAGGTATAGCAAGGTGTATGTAAGGTATAGCAAGTGTTAGTAAGGTATAGCAAGGTGTATAAGGTATAGTAAGGTGTAGCAAGGTGTAGCCAGGTGTAGTAAGTGTAGCAAGGTGTAGTAAGGTGTAGCAAGGTGTAGTATAGGTGTAGTAAGGTGTAGCAAGGTGTAGCCAGTGTAGTAAGGTGTAGCAAGGTGTAGCCAGGTGTTAGTAAGGTGTAGCAAGGTGTATGCCAGGTTGTAGTAAGGTTTAGCAATGTGTAGCCAGGTGTAGTAAGGTGTAACAAGGTGTAAGTAAGGTGTATGTAAGGTGTAGCCAGTGTGTAGTAAAGGTGTAGCAAGGTGTAGTAAGGTGTAGCAAGGTGTAGCCAGGTGTAGTAAGGTTTAGCAATGTGTAAGCCAGGTGTAGTAAGTGTAGCATGGTGTAGTAAGGTGTAGTAAGGTGTATCCAGGTGTAGTAAGGTGTAGCAAGGTGTAGTAAGGTGTAGCAAGGTGTAGCCAGGTGTAGTAAGGTTTAGCAATGTGTAGCCAGGTGTAGTAAGGTGTAGCAAGGTGTAAGTTAAGGTTGTAGTAAGGTGTAGCCAGGTGTAGTAAGGTGTAGCAAGGTGTAGTAAGGTGTAGCAAGGTGTAGTAAGGTGTAGTAAGGTTGTAGCAATGGTGTAGCCAGGTGTAGTAAGGTTTAGCAATGTGTAGCCAGGTGTAGTAAGGTGTAGCAAGGTGTAGTAAGGTGTAGTAAGGTGTAGCCAGGTGTAGTAAGGTGTAGCAAGGTGTAGTAAGGTGTAGCAAGGTGTAGCCAGGTGTAGTTAAGGTTTAGCAATGTGTAGCCAGGTGTAGTAGGTGTAGCAAGGTGTAGTAAGGTGTTAAGGTGTAGCCAGGTGTAGTAAGGTTTAGCAATGTTGTAGCCAGGTGTAGTAAGGTTTAGCAATGTGTAGCCAGGTGTAGTAAGGTGTAGCAAGGTGTAGCCAGGTGTAGTAAGGTGTAGCAAGGTGTAGCCAGGTGTAGTAAGGTGTAGCCAGGTGTAGTAAGGTGTAGTAAGGTGTAGCAAGGTGTAGCAAGGTGTAGTAAGGTGTAGTAAGGTGTAGCCAGGTGTAGTAAGGTTTAGCAATGTGTAACCAGGTGTAGTAAGGTGTAGCAAGGTGTAGCCAGGTGTAGTAACGTTTAGCAAGGTGTAGCCAGGTGTAAGGTGTAGCAAGGTGTAGCCAGGTGTAGTCAGGTGTAGCAAGGTGTAGCCAGGTGTAGTCAGGTGTAGCATGGTGTAGCCAGGTGTAGTAAGGTTTAGCAAGGTGTAGCCAGGTGTAGTCAGGTGTAGCAAGGTGTAGCCAGGTGTAGTCAGGTGTAGCATGGTGTAGCCAGGTGTAGTAAGGTTTAGCAAGGTGTAGCCAGGTGTAGTAAGGTTTAGCAAGGTGTAGCCAGGTGTAGTAAGGTTTAGCATGATGTAGCCAGGAGTAGTAAGGTTTAGCATGGTGTAGCCAGGTGTAGTAAGGTGTAGCAAGGTGTATCCAGGTGTAGTAAGGTTTAGCAAGGTGTAGCCAGGTGTAGTAAGGTTTAGCAAGGTGTAGCCAGGTGTAGTAAGGTTTAGCATGGTGTAGCCAGGTGTAGTAAGGTTTAGCATGGTGTAGCCAGGTGTAGTAAGGTGTAGCCAGGTGTAGTAAGGTTTAGCATGGTGTAGCCAGGTGTAGTAAGGTGTAGCATGGTGTAGCCAGGTGTAGTAAGGTGTAGTAAGGTTTAGTAATATGCTTTTTTTTTACCAGAGCTTGGGCACAATTCCCTGACCCTGGACACAATTCCTTAACCCTGGCCACAATTCCCTGACCCACCCACAATTCCCTGACCCTGGGCACTCACACTAATGTGGTTTATCTCCTGTAAGAATTCCCACGTAGGTATTTAGATACGATCTTCTTGCAGATGCTGTTTGACAAACTGAGGATCGATACACAAATAACCTGCCTTCCTCTCGTATACCTTAGCGTGTTAATGTGATTAGTTAATGGTCCAAGTCGGACCCAAACATCGTCATAAACTCCATGTGCTTATACGTGAGTTATCTGTGTATTGTTCCAGTTACGCTAAAGCGTATTTTTTGGAGGACGAATAGTGTATCACATGTCCGAACTCTTACGTGGTTTTTATATCTTCCTGATCGTAGCATGAGTCAGGGAAGGAGTGAAGAGGAGATAGAGCCATCTACAGTACAGTTAATTGTTGCACAGGAGAGTAATGACATTTTTCAACGATCGAGCCTCAGCTGTGACTGAGGATGAATCTGAGGCCTTTAGATACTCTTAACGCCTATGTTGGTTCTCTCTTGTAGTAATTTCTTGTGTGATATTACTGAGAATTTTTTCTTGAAAGGTCACTAAACACTGCACAATATTCTTCAGTTCCGCCTGACCTCTGAAACGATTTAGTTGACCCGAATTTCTTCTCGAACTCATAGCACTCTTCTCGCACTCATAGCACTCTTTTCGCACTCATAGCACTCTTTTCGCACTCATAGCACTCTTTTCGCACTCATAGCACTCTTCTCGCACTCATAGCACTCTTTTCGCACTCATAGCACTCTTTTCGCACTCATAGCACTCTTTTCACACTCAATTTCTTTGGAGTACAAAGTTCCTAGTAAATGTTCAGATGATTATTATTATTATAATCAAGGGGGAAGCGCTAAACCCGGAGGATTATACAGCGCCTTGGGGGGGGGGGATGTGGAAGGCATTCAGGCTTAATTCAGGGAACTGGAGCACAGATCCAATTCCCTAAATCAAGAGCCCCTCACCAATATCAAGGAACCTTCCTTGAGGGGAATGTTCAGATGAAATTAGGCTTAAATAATCTTTTAGACCACCGGTGTGACTCCTCAACGAACTGTCTAGTGGGTATTTAATAGTGATTTAAGTCATTCAGACAACTTGATCACTGACATATTTCTCTCATGTCAATCTGTGTTTATTTGTGATTTCTCTGGAGAGTGTTTAAACACTCTCAACATGGATATGTTTTTTTTTTTCCAGTGATTGCTTCCATTAGAATTTATTGGATAGGTTTTCCAATACTCTGAATTCTATTGTTCCTTAATTTCATTAATTCTCCTGAGGTTATTTTTTTAAGTAAACCGGAAGATCCTTAAAATGCCTTTAGACACTAAACATTCATATCGTTGTTAGGTATAAGACACAAGTGCAACTGATGCGACATTTTATTGTGGCAACGTTTCGCTCTCCATGAGCTTTATCAAACCGGCTTGATAAAGCTCCTGGAGAGCGAAACGTTCCCACAATAAGCTGTCACTTTAGCTGCACTTGTGCCCTTTTACCTAACATATTGTGAGTAATTCTACCAACAGTATTGAAACTCATTTTGTTCTTCTCCTGCCCGGGCTCCCAATTGTTTTAAAAGGGGAATTTTTTTAGGGAAAAAGAAAATCCCCACTTTAAAAACCCGCATAAATTTTCCCGTATGTTTTCCCCTGTGTATTTCATTGAAACTGATTTCCTTTTAATGGACCCTTGACCGCCAAAACACCCTACAAAAGGGATAAACTTTCAGTTTTTTTTAAAAAAAAGGGCCTTTTAAAACACCCCAACATTTCCCATGCTGTTTTGGGTTGGGATTGCTTGTAAAAGATTTACAAAACAATCTCGACTAAAAAAAAATTTTAAAAACTCTCATAAATCTTGGTTTTTTAATTCTATATCCTTGACGCCCTTTCTCAGTCCTGACAAATTGCCCTGACACCTGGCACAGCCCCCCCCGAAATTTGGCCCCAATTTCTCTGATATTTGCCACAGTTTTCCCCGCATTTGTCACAATTCCAGGAGTATACCTGGAAGGGTTTCGGGGGTTCCCGCGGGCCCCCGTTCCTGGTCTATGGGCCGGCCTCGCGGGAGATCAGGGGCCCGATCAACCCACCTCTTACTGCTGGCCCACGAAATCGATTTTAAAAACCACAGCCCCGGGGGGCAAGTACGACTTTAGGGGCCTGTCCGCGCCTTTTTGAAAACAGCCAGGGTTTTATTGGGAATCCCCCCCTTTTGTATGCCGGGAGACATTTTTTAACAATTTCCCGGGTCCTGACACTTATTTGTTTTTTTCTTAGGGGACGCGGACTTCCCTCTTTTCATTGTAGGAAATTTCACAGGGCCCGCCCCGGGTTTTATTGGGGCAAATTTGGTACTATTCCCATTAGGGTTTTTCAAGTGTATATTATCATATATCTTTCCTTTGCCTGCTTTCAGGGAATACGGGCCCCAAAGGGTTCGACCCTTTGGATTAATTTTAAAAGTTTATTCGTATATAGAATTTTTGCTTTGAAGGTTTTTTTGTACAAATTTTTTTTCAGGAGCAATTTCACCGCCCCTTTCAAAAGGGGCCGTCATGTATTTTTTCTAAACCCAATTTTAAAATTACAACCCCCAAATTTTTTTTCTTTTATGACGGTACCTAGGGTTTGTCCCACTCATTCACAACCCCATTTTCCAAACCAGTGGTTTTCAATATACTTCCTGAAGTTTAATAAATTTTTCCCAAATTTAAACCCTTGCGCAGTTTCCCGTCTTGGATGGATATTTTTAGCACGCTATTTACTGCCCCCCCCATCGTGGACTGGGGCTAGGTCTGTTTTTTTTTTAGCAGCTGTGGATGACCCTTGTCCCATGCTCCCTCTCCATTTGCTTACCTGACTTTTGGCACAATTCCCTGATATTTGGAACAATTTCTTGCTCTGTGAACAATTTGCTGGCTCAAGGCACATTTCTTCGATCCTGGCTACAGTGCCTTCCTTTACTGACCACATTTTTCCTTACTTTGGCCACAGTTCCTACCTAGAGAGTCCTTGACAGCAGTTGCCGCACTATACCCACAGTTCTCAGCACGTGAAGGGGCTCCAGGGCCCCTACCGTTCCCACCGTGGCCGCAAGCGGCACCTCACAAAAACCGCAAGGGATCCACAGTAAAGACTCGTCAATGTGTTCCAATACAAAGTTTTCGTGCGTCCTACACCTATTGGTATATATATATATATATATATATATATATATATATATATATATAAATATAATAATATATATAATATATATATATATATATATATATATATATATAATTTTTTTTTTTTTTTTTTTTTTTTTTTAAATATATATATAAATATATATATATATATAAAATATATATAAAATATAAATATATATATATATATATATATATATTTATATATATATATAAATATAATAATATTATACAGGGGGCTACCTCTGGTGTAAATTGTGGGACCCACAGTCTTGAAAAAGTGGATAAAAAGGCTCAAGGGAAAAGTAAATTTTGGGTTTCTTCCTGAAGCCGTTTGAATATTTCCCCTTCCCCTACCACCCCATCTTTTCATTCTTTTTATAATATAATATATATATATATAATATAAATATATATATATATATATAATATAAAATATATATATATATATATATATATATATATATATGTCGTGCCCAATATGTAAAACGGTCAATTAGCAAGAACTCAGTTAAAATTAAGTCCTTTCTAAAATTTTCTCTTTCACGTTTTAAAAGATATATTTTTTTCATTAATGTTAATGTAAAAAATTTTATTTTTTTTCATCGAAAGATTCTTAGAAAACTTACCTAACCTTATTATAACAAAACAATTTATTTTAGTCTAACCCAACTAAATATATTTTTGATTTGTTTACAATAATTTAATACTAAATAAACACAGTGAAAATATATCTTTTTTCGTTAGGTTCAGAATGATTTTGGTGAAATTATTGCATACACAAATTTTCACTTGTCCTATATGGCAAGATAAGCGTTGATATTTAAGCCAAGATCGCAAGTTCTGCCTATTCGGCACGACATATATATTATTACATAATATGGTACAAAAGGTTTAAGAAATACATTGTTGATATAAAGATATAAAGGCAGCAGTCAGAATGATAACAAATTCCCACTACAGGCAGCACACTCCATCAATATTCAAAACTCTAAACCTACTCACCATACAAAACATCCATACATAGAACACTTAACTCGGGTATAAACCCTCCCCTCAAACATCTCCTTACCAACCTCAACAGAACACATGACCATAAACAAGGCACAGATCACTCTTGATGTTCCTCGTGTCCATCTCACACTATGGGAAAAAGTCAATGCACATAAAAGGCCCAAAAATCTGAATTCATTCCTGTGAATATAAAAGAAACACGTTTATAAATTCAAGTCTTTTCTTA
>NW_026468766.1:10000-13417 GCF_026875155.1 Cherax quadricarinatus | reverse complement strand
TCCTTTCCACCTCGTGGTGTTAGCTGCACTTCCACCTTGTGGTGTTAGCTGCACTCTCCCCAGTGGTGTTGCTCCTTCCACCATCGTGGTGTTAGCTGCACTCCCCACCCATCGTGGTGTTGCTGCATCTCCCCCCATGTGGGTTTTAGCTGCACTCTCCCCCATCGTGGGGGTAGCTGCACTCCCCCATGTGGTGTTGCTGCACTCTCCACCCATCGTGGTGTTAGCTGCACTCCACCCATCGTGGTTTTAGTGCACTCTCCACCATCGTGGTGTTAGCTGATTTCCCCCACGTGGTGTTAGCTGCACTCTCCACCCTCGTGGTGTTAGCTGCACTCTCCCCCTCGTGGTGTTAGCTGCATCTCCACCCATCGTGGGTGTTAGTGCACTCTCCACCCTCGGGTTTTGGTTAGCTGCACTCCCCACCAGTGGGTTAGCTGCACTTCCCCATCGTGGTTTTAGCTCACTCCCCACCCCTGGGACCCCCCCCCCCCCCCCCCCCCGGGTGTTGTCACTCTCCACCCTCGGGTGTTAGCTCATCTCCACCCTCGTGGTGTTAGCTGCACTCTCCCCCTGGGGGTGTTAGTTTGCATTTCCATTTTCCGTGGGTTGGCCTTTCCACCCATCGTGGTGTTAGCTGCACCTCCACCCATCGTGGTGTTAGCTGCACTCTCCACCCATCGTGGTGTTAGCTGCACTTTCCATCATCGTGGTGTTAGCTGCACTTTCCACTCATCGTGGTGTTAGCTGCACTTTCCCACTCATCGTGGTGTTAGCTGCACTCTCCACCATCGTGGTGTTAGCTGCACTCTCCACCCATCGTGGTTTTTAGCTGCACTCTCCACCCATCGTGGTGTTAGCTGCACTCTCCACCCATCGTGGTGTTAGCTGCACTTTCCACTCATCGTGGTGTTAGCTGCACTTTCCACTCATCGTGGTGTTAGCTGCACTCTCCACCCATCGTGGTGTTAGCTGCATTCTCCACCCATCGTGGTGATGTTAGAAACTGTTCCACACATTGTAGTGATGTTAGTAGGTGTGCTCTTCCCCGCGTCCCCATTACTCCCCACGGTTGTGTTACCCAGAAGACACACCCACTGTTGACTCCCCCCAAGTCCTCCCACCCATAAAATATTCGACATTGTTGACCGCAAAAAAAAAACTGAACCTCAGATTTGTGCGTGTTTCTCAGTTTTACAAGTCTTCTGAGGCTCACTGCTCAATTATTCTCTCTGAAAAAAGAAAATCTCTAACCCCCACATATGACGCAAATGTCGTCACCTTTAACCACAACGAGGTATTTATGTGTGGGTCGTGAAATAGAATATGATAAGATGCACACTCACTTCAATGATTGTTATATTTTATGTTCCTCAGTTATCAACAGTTAATTGTGATTAGAACGATTATATTGGAATATTTGCCCTCTCCAGGCACGGTGTATCCTGGTATAACGGGTGGAGTCTATTTCTAGAAGTATACCTCTCAAGGGTTAAAAATCTATTCCAGTTTTTAAATCGGGGCTTGTAGCAGAGCTGGTAAAAAAAAATAAGGACACTATGTACAGAGCAAACTTTTGTTTACAGACTAAGTTTCGCTCTACAAAGAGCTTTATCTAAAGTTTGATAACGCTTTGCTTAGAGCAGCACGTTACGTCAATAGAGATTTGCTCTACACATAGTCTTTTAACATTTTTATTGGCAATTCTTGCCATTCAACACTGGAGCAGAACTGTTAGTGGAAAGTCACACAGAGAAGCACAGTTTAAAATGTAGTCTAACATAGAAATGTGTTCCTGCCCACCGGACAAGTACAAGGATTATTCTGCTGCTGTTAAACTTTAGGCCTCTGATTAAAAAAGAAATTCTGGGATATTATATGTGTGTTTCCTGCCGTTAAATGTTCATGTTCAGTTTTGTTCAGTTCAGTGTTCAGTTTGGAAAAAATAATAATCTCCATAGTCGAACAATTGCATGTCCACCATTTCTTTAACATTATTTTTGTGATGTGTATATAAATTAAATATTTTCTTGTGCTGAAATAATTATTTAGTTATACATAAATTCTTAGACATTTATCTCATTCAGTTAGAAGGTAAATGTGTAGAGTTTTATTATGGGGAATTAGACATGTGAAACATCTGGGTATCTTTATTTGTAGACGTTTCGCCATCCAGTGACTTTATCAATACAAGGACATAATATGAAGACTGTAGAACTATGTACAAAAATATTATATACATAAGGACAAAAAATCTGTGGGTGTGTGTGTTTACTTACCTAGTTGTGGTTACAGGGGTCGATTCACAGCTCCTGGCCCCGCCTCTTCACTGGTCGCTACTAAGTCACTCTCCCTGCTCCATGAGCTTTGTCATACATCTTCTTAAAGTTATATATACATCCTGCCTCCACTACATCGCTGAAGTTAGTTACCATTTTGTCCTAGGCACATGTCGATTAGACACTAGGCCTGTTGTGTGTGTGTAGGTGTGTGTATGTGTGTGTATGTGTGTATGGGTGTGTGTATGTGTGTACGTGTGTGTGTGTGTGTATGTGTGTGTGTGTGTGTGTACGTGTGTGTGTGTGTGTGTGTGTGTGTATGTGTATGTGTGTATGCGTGTGTGTATGTGTGTACGTGTGTGTGTGTGTGTATGTGTGTGTATGTGTGTATGTGTGTGTGTGTGTGTGTGTGTGTGTGTGTGTGTGTATGTGTGTGTGTGTGTGTGTGTGTATATGTGTGTGTATGTGTGTGTATGTGTGTGTGTATGTGTGTGTGTGTGTTAGTTACCATTTTGTCCTAGGCACATGTCGATTAGACACTAGGCCTGTTGTGTGTGTGTAGGTGTGTAGGTGTGTTGTGTGTGTGTATGTGTGTGTGTGTGTATGTGTGTGTGTGTGTGTATGTTAGTTACCATTTTGTCCTAGGCACATGTCGATTAGTCACTAGGCCTGTTGTGTGTGTGTAGGTGTGTGTGTGTGTGTGTGTGTGTGTGTGTGTGTGTGTGTGTGTGTGTGTGTGTGTGTGTGTGTGTGTGTGTGTTGTGTGTGTGTGTGTACTCACCTATTTGTACTCACCTATTTGTTGTTGCCGGGGTCGAGTCATAGCTCCTGGCCCGGCCTCGTCGCTGATTGCTACTAGGTCCTCTCTCTCCCTGCTCCATGAGCTCTATCATACCTCGCCTTAAAACTATGTATGGTTCCCGCCTCCACTACTTCACTTTCTAGGCTATTCCACGGCTTGGCTACTCTATGACTGAAGAAATACTTCCTAACATCCCTTTGATTCATCTGAGTCTTCAACTTCCAATTGTGACCTCTTGTGTCTGTGTCCCATCTCTTGAACTTCCCGTCTTTGTCCACCTCATCTATTCCATGCAGTATTTTATATGTCGTTATCATGTCTCCCCTGACCCTCCTG
>NW_026468766.1:0-2500 GCF_026875155.1 Cherax quadricarinatus | reverse complement strand
GCAGATGGTGTTTTTGTTACCTTTGATATACCTTTGATGAGTTCCGGGGAATTTTTCTGCTCCCGGAGCCGGCCATGGGCCAGGCTTGTCTGGTGCTAGCCTGGGCAACCAGGCTGTTGCTGGTGGTGGCTCGCTGCTCCACATAGCCATCGTAGCCTGGTTGATCTGGCACCTGGTGAAGATACTTGTCCAGTTTATTTGACTCAGATCTTTGTTAGATGATCCATTTAGCGACTGAGCACCCGCAGGGTAATTTAAGCTAGGCATTCCGCCATATTTAAAAATAAAATCACAATTGTATGTCGTAAGGTTCCATAGAAAGGTCGCATTTGGCATAGAACTTCGGAAAATCAGTGGTGTGCTTCAAGCGCCAACGTTGCTTTTCTCTCGTTCTCTAAGTATTTTCCTTGCTAGGACGGGCTGTATTTATATCCCGTCCCTCTCTCCACTGGCGTCGCTACCAGGGTAACACCACATTCCTGATATATCCAACTTTGCTACAAAAAATTTGTTAAGAAATCCCACATTTTAAGACATTAACTTCAGCTTTGGATGATTGAAAACATTTTAAGCTGTCATAACTATTGCACTAAAGCGGAATACTTAACTGTGTCCTCGGAGACTCGGGTCAGGACCCGTAAACCCGCCCGTACATGATATCCTCGTCACCTTAGTGAAGTCTCCCATCTCGAACTGACACGTTTGGTTACCTCATTTATGCAACCAATCCCGTGTGATGGAATATAACACGGAAAAAATAATAGATATTTGTTCCTAGTACTTTGCTATCCATGCTTGATCAAAAAAAAAAAAAAAAGAGCTTCCTCTATCATCCCCAACATAGCTCCCACCCCTCACTTACACCTCCCCTAACATGGTATTCTCCCCTTCCCCACCCGGCCTACGTGGAATCCACCCCTCCCACCGCCCCCAACAGTACGCACCCCTCCGTCCCACAACTCCCAGCCCTGGTAACCTCCGTGTGAAAAATCAATGTCATAGTGATGAGTTCCTCTGAGCGTCTGAGTGAGCTGGGGTACAGCCATCACCAAAGATTTGCTGTCTTCATGCTCATCTCATCTTCGCCTTAACAATAATAATAATAATAATAATAATAAATTAATAATAATAATAATAATAATTATAATAATAATAATGAGTACTATTATATTCACTGGGAGGCACTAGAAACCCCAGAGGCTTGTATAGCGCCTGAGACGTGGAAGGTGATCCATTCGAATCCCAGGACTGGAAGGTAGTAGAAGTAGTGATAATAAGACACGAGGAGCAGAACAAACATTTACTGGGATCTAAAGAGCCAGGGAAACAGGCAACTCTAATTTCTTGGATCAAAAACCTTTCACTCTCGTTAACAGACCCCTCAAGGAAGGTTCCTTGATGTTGGTGAGGGGCTCTTGATTTAGGGAATTGGATCTGTGCTCCAGTTCCCTGAATTAAGCCTGAATGCCTTCCACATCCCCCCCCCAGGCGCTGTATAATCCTCCGGGTTTAGCGCTTCCCCCTTGCTTGCTTGCTTCTGCAGTGTTTTAAAAATTGAGGTTGGAGAGTTGAAGGAGGAGGTCTTGCTTCTCCAGGAGGAGATTAGGAGGCTGAAGGACCACTTCAATGGGTCTGGGAGAGAGTGTGAGGTGGCTGGAGTTGTGGGGAATGAGGCTTCTAGCAGCGAGGTGCAGTCTGTCTCTCGCTGTGAGGAGGCTGTAGTTGGGGAGGCAGCAACGGCTACCAGAAATGAGGTGCAGCCCAGCACCTGCTACAAGTGGCGAGTAGTTCACAGTAATGGAAGGCGCATCAGAGTAAGGAAAGTTAAGAGTGAAGAATCTGAAGGTAGGAAATCGCTTCTCTGTTCTTCAGGATGAATGTACTTCAGTGGCCAGTGAAGGTAAGGGTACTACTGCCCCTGCTAATGGAGGTAAGCGCATTCTTGTGGTTTGGTGACTCTCAGTAAGATACATTGACCGTGCTTTTTGTAATAGGAATAAGAAGATGAGAGATAGAGTGTGCTTCCCTGGAGCTGGTGTTGGGGACATTGTCAACAGGCTGGATAATATCATGTCAGGTAATGGGAGCAAGCCCATTATCTGTCTCAGTGCTGGTGGAAATGATATTGGGAAGGGTAGGAGAGAAGAGCTGCTAGATAAGTAAGGTCAGCTATAGATTTCATTAAGTCTAAGGGAGGGATCCCAATCATATGTAGCATCTTGCCTAGAAGGGGAGTAGGAAATAATGGTTGTCTAGGGCAATTGGTGTAAATTGCTGGCTAGACAGATACTGCAAGGAACTTGCAGTCCCATTTATTGACAACTGGAACAACTTTTATGGCAAACATGATATGTATGCAAGGGAAGGGGTACATCTCTCTGGGGCTGGGGGTGGTAGCACTTGCCCGACTCGATTGAGAAGGCCATTGGTGAAATGCCTATGATTTTAAAACTGATGGAAGATAGAAGGTATGGGTGGTGTGGGAAACAAGCAGGTTGCA
>NW_026468765.1:0-12906 GCF_026875155.1 Cherax quadricarinatus | reverse complement strand
AAAATATTTTGGCGGGTTAAATCACCACCACCAGATGTAGACCAAACGAAATGTAACTTTGCCAGATGGACTATTGTCACACCCTGCGTCATTATGTACTGGAGTGCGATAAAATTAAGGGAATTTAAAAAACAACTCACTCGAAGTGTTCAAGAAATGGCAAATTTATTTATCCACAGTGGTATATTACAGACCATTTGGAGAAATACCCTGACTTTGCTAGCTGTAAATAATGCATTACCACGTGTGTGTGTGTGTGTGTGTGTGTGTGACTCAACAATCAATATTTGCACCAATAATCATTACAGTTGTGACCGGGTGTGGAAGTGTGAATTGCTCATTACTCTATAATTTGTTCATGATTGTAGCCATGTATAAACGTAAGTAACCATTCTTACAGGATTCATTACCTTTGTACCAAGTTCAGCTATCAAAACTTTGGGGCCCAGTCCCTGGACCCATTACGTACCTCTGTAATCTGTAAATACCTTTAATAACTTGTCATGATTGTGACTAGCCCCTACCTGGAGTTCATTACCTTTGTAAATTTTGAGTTCATTACCTTTGTAAATTGTGAATTCATTACCTCTGTAACTTGCCCAGCTATCAAAACTTTGGAGTCCAGTCCCTGGACCAATTATGTACCTCTGTAATCTTTTGACTACCGCCCACAGGATGGGTACGGGGTGCATAATAAACATATTAAACAAAACAGAGTAGGGGAGTTAGTAGATGGGGAGCTGGAGGTATTGGGTAGATGCCGGGAATAATTTGAGGAACTTTTAAATGTCGACAAAGAAAGGGAGGTGGTCATTTCATGCACTGACCAGGGAGGTATAACATCTTTTAGGAGTGAAGAAGAGTAGGATGTGAGTGTGGGGGAGGTGCGTGAGGCATTACTTTAGAATGAAAGGCATTACATAGAATGAAAGTGGGTTAAAGCAGCTGGAACTGAGGGATCATGATAGAAACGTTAAAAGCAGGGGGGGATATAGTATTGGAGTGGGTGGTATTTTTGTTTAATAAATGTATGAAATGCTAGGGTGTTTGGGAGAGGGGTGGGATTAAATTAGGGGGAAAATCAAATTAAAAATGGGAATGACACAGTTACTTTTTGCTGATGATACTGTGCTTATGGGAGATTCTAAAGAAAATTGCAAAGGTTGTGGATGAGTTTGGGAATGTGTGTAAAGGTAGAAAGTTGAAAGTGAACATAGAAAAGAGTAAGGTGATGAGGGTGTCAAATGATTTAGTAAAGAAAAATTGGATATCAAATTGGGGAGGAGGAGTAGGGAAGAAGTGAATGTTTTCAGATACTTGGGAGTTGACGTGTCGGCGGATGGATTTATGAAGGATGAGGTTAATCATAGAATTGATGGGGGAAAAAAAAGGTGAGTGGTGCTTTGAGGGTTATGTGGAGTCAAAAAAACGTTATCTATGGAGGCAAAGAAGGGAAGTATGAAAGTATAGAAAGTACCAACCTCTTATATGGGGTTGTGAAGTTTGGGTGGTAAATGCAGCAGCGAGGAGACGGTTGGAGGCAGTGGAG
This sequence comes from Cherax quadricarinatus, assembly GCF_026875155.1. Classification (NCBI taxonomy): domain Eukaryota; kingdom Metazoa; phylum Arthropoda; class Malacostraca; order Decapoda; family Parastacidae; genus Cherax; species Cherax quadricarinatus. Next base: position 11,357 of record NW_026468765.1, on the reverse strand, counting down.
ATGTCCTGTTTAAGGGCAATGTGTGGTGTAAATATTATGCAGAAAATTCGGAGTGTGGAAATTTGGAGAGGGGTGGAGTTAATTTAAAAATATTAGTCAGAGGGCAGAAGAGGGGTTGTTGAGGTGGTTTGGTCATTTAGAGAGAATGGAAACAAAGTAGAATGACATGGAAAGCATATAAATCTATAGGGGAAGGAAGGCGGGGTAGGGGTCGTCTCGAAGGGTTGGGGAGAGGGGGGTTTAAAAGGGGGTTTTGTGGGTAAGGGGGTTGGACTTCAGCAAGCGTGCGTGGCGTGTTAGATAGGAGTGAATGGAGACGAATGGTACTTGGGACCTGACGATCTGTTGGAGTGTGAGCAGGGTAATATTTAGTGAAGGGATTCAGGGAAACGGTTATTTTCATATAGTCGGACTTTAGTCCTGGGAAAAGGGAAATACAATGCCTGCACTTTAAAAGGGGGGGTTTGGGATATTGGCAGTTTGGAGGGATATGTTGTGTATCTTTATATGTGTATGCTTCTAGACTGTTGTATTTGAGCAACCTCTGCAAAAACAGTGATAATGTGCGAGTGTGGTGAAAGTGTTGAATGATTGATGAAGTATTTTCTTTTTGGGGATTTTCTTTCTTTTTTGGGTCACCTGCCCCGGTGGGAGACGGCCCCGATGTTGAAAAAAAAAAAAAAAAAAAAAAATGTATGAAAGAGGGGAAGGTACCTAGGGATTGGCAGAGAGCTTGTATAGTTCTTTATTAAAAGGGAAGAAGGACAAGAGAGATTGTAAAAAATTATAGGGGAATAAGTTCACTGAGTATACAAAGGGAAAAATGTTTAAGGGAGGGTTATTATTGAAGGAATTAGAGGTAAGACAGAGAGTAGGATTTCGGAATGAGCAAGGAAGCTTTAGAGTGGTAAAGGATGTGTAGATCAAGTGTTTACATTGAAGCATATTGTGAACAATATTTAGATAAAGGTAGGGAAGTTTTCATTGCATTTATGGATTTAGAAAAGGCATATGATAGAGTGGATAGGGGAGAAATGTGGCAGATGTTGCAAGTATATGGAATAGGTTAGTTGTAGTTTCCAAATGGTGTAAAGAGTTTTATGAGGATAAGTGGGTCAGGTAAGGGTGTGTAGAAGGAGGGAGATTACTTCCCGGGTACATAAAGTAGGGGTCTTAGACAGGGGATGTGTTAATGTCCCATGGTTGTTTAAAAATTTATAGGTGGGGTTGTAAAAGAAGTAAATGCTAGGTGTTGGGAGAGGGGTGGATTAAATTATGGGGAATCAATACAAAATGGAGTTGATAGTTACTCTATTTGCTGATGATTATGTGCTTTTGGGAGGATTCTAAAGAAAAGTTACTAAGGTTAGTGGATCGAGTTTGGGAGTTGTGTAAAGGTCTAGAAAGTTGAAAAGTGAACATAGATAAGAGTAAGGTGGTAGGGTATCAAATGATTTAATTAAAGAAAAAATGGATATTCACATGAAGAGAGTATGGAAAGAAGTGAATGTTTTCAGATATTTGGAGTTGACTGTCAGCGGATAGGTTTATGAAGGATGGCAGGTTTAACCATAGAATTGATGAAGGAAAAAAGGTGGAGTGGTGCATTGAGGTATATTATGGGAGGAAAGAAACGTTATTATAGAGGCAAAGGGAATGTATGAAAGTATAGTAGTTAGATAACCATCACTCTTATATGGGTGTGAAGCTTGGGTTGTGTATGCTGCCTGCGAGGAGGGGGTTTTTGGAGGCAGTGGAGATGTCTCCTGTCTAAGAGGCAAATATGTGGTGTAAATATTGTTGCAGAAAATTCGGAGTGTGGAAATTAAGGAGAAGGTGTAGTTAAAAAGCATTGTCAGGGGCTGAAGAGGGGTTGGTTGATGGTGTTTGGCCCATTTAGAGAGAATGCATCAAAGCAGAATGACATGGAGACATATAAATCTGTAGGTAAAGGAAAGTGGGGCTGGGGGTAGTATTATAATCAAAAAGAAGTGCGAAACCACCGGGCTATAGAGCTGCAGGGCAGGAGCGAGGGTATCAGGTGGCAAAAGGGAGTGGTGATGATTGTAGTTATGGAGAACAGCGGTGGGGCAAGTGGACTAATGCATGGGTAGAGGGGTAGCAAGAGATTTGGAGGTAGAAAGGGCTATTGAGGGGAGTGCAAAAGGATCATCAGAGTTGTGGAGGTAGAATCAGTTGTCCGAGAAGTTCAGTGAGAGAAGAGTCAGGATTAAAGGGAGGGTCCATTCAGCAAAAAGGGAAGGTAACGAGGAGAGTAGTAGAGCGGGAGAACGACGTTGGAGGTAAAACTCTGTGTGCTCGTTGATAGAGAGGTAGTCTAACAGAATATGCTAACGCTACTGAAAACCTGACACTTTCTCACAGAGAGGAACAGGGTGCCTTCTCCATGAGATATCCCATGAGTAAGACGAGGTTGTGGCCAATGCGGAAGACAGGAGAGAAGAGAGTAGTCTCCCAAACCCTCAACACTAATGACAAGATGGCCATAACCTATACTCGGCTTAATAGACTGAAGTTTGCTACCGAACAGATTAGACCAACGTTGTTGCCAATGGGTGTGAAGGTGTGTAGCAATTACAGCATTACAGTCCGTAATGGAACACCTCTTATGAAATAGTAGGGTCATGTACTGATGACCGCACAGCAGTGTCTGCCTGTTCAATTGCCTGTATGTCAAACAGGACCGGGACCAACAAAAAAAACATATCTTTATGCTGGTAGAGATGCAGCGTACCAAAGTTGGATACGTGAGAACTAGGGGGGTGAGGGTATAAAATTTTAGTATGCTGTAAAGCACTAAGGGAGTCTGAGACAACCAAAAAATTATGACAAGGCCATAGATGCAATTATGATAAGTGTGTGCAGAATGGCATACAATTCAAACGTAAATGCTAGCCGAGGAGAGTAAATGTCTCACACGACATGGTCCGGAACGCTTGTCACGAATCCGAGCCATCAGAAGACTTTAGAGCCTTCTGTGTACACTGCGATGCATGAGAATGGAGGTGGGAAGTGGTCAAGAAAAAGAGCGGGGAAAGCTACGTAGGCAGTTGGGCTTTGCAAAGGAGTGAGAAAGAACGACTCAAACAGCTGGAGACTTCCCAGGGGGGCCAGGGGAAAAGTGAAATGCTACAAGACATAGAAATGTGGTAACTGGGGGAAGACGAGCATTGTAGGTTGAGAGAAAAGGAACAGAGCAAACAGGGGGCGACGAACAAAATAATAATGTCTACTACATCTGTGATCTCTTTCATATATGGAAGGATTACAGAGATCATGAGAGCGAACCATGTAGCGGAAGGCAATGGAGCATCACGGCGATCGGACAAAGATGGACTATTCGCTCAGCATAGAGGCTATCAACAGGGGAAAGAGCAAAAACACCAAGGCTAAATGTAATCTGGTGATGGATGGGATTAAGGGCTAGAGAGAGTAGCAGGAGGAGGCCGTGACTGAATAGATTGATCTCCATTAATAGTTTCGATACAATGAGGGCTGAATGTAGGCAAAGGAGAGTTCGACGAATCAGCTCCCCATGGAAGATGAGTTAAGGGTTTTAAGAAGGTTCAAACGGTTGTGACAATGTTGCTTTCAGAGAGGTTAATGTGAGGGTTTCCAGGAAAACCTATGGCCAAAGAGAAGGACTCTAGAAACCTGACCGTATCACGTTCAGGGATACGTGAACCATAGAGGTACAAAAAGGATGAGTGGAGATGACAGAGCATCTAGTGAAAGTAATTTGATGAGTTTTAGAACTGGAAATTTAAACCCATGCATGGTGGCCTCAATTGGAAACATGGCTCGACCGCACGCTGGAGAGAAACTGTAATCGAGGTGACCTGCACGTGCACAAGAATTAGCGAAAGATCAGCAACATTGAGTGTTGACCAAAATATTAGATGGGTGGGGTCAAATCATTTATAGCAAGGTGAAAGAGTGTTGTGCCTCAGAACACATCCCTGGGGGACACCTTCAGCATGGACAAAGTCTGGGCCGAAGAGCATATTATTAACCTTAACACAGAAATGTTTGTCAGTTATAAGAAGTTCATAAGGAAGGATGGCAGTTGCCTCAGAGGCCTGAGGAGTGGGCATTGGGCCAAAATATTATACCTCCAAGTTGTCATATTGCCTTCTCAAGATCAAAAAATATGGCAATACTGAGTGGTTATTTGCAAAGGCATTACGAACATTACGTATCCAAGCTTAGTATGGGCGGTCTATAGTAGAACGGCCCTTACGGAAAGCCATATTGACTAGTGGAGAGACTGTTGTCTTCTCTAATAACCACATTAAAGAGTCGGTTTACCAGTGTTTTTCATCACTTTGCCAAAATTGCACTAGTAAGAGCATTGGGACGATAAGTGGGAAGGCATCCATGTCCCATAGTTACCCAGTTTGCAGAAAGGGAGACCAATGGTGGATTTCACAGCATGGGAGAGTCCTTGTGACCAAATAAAGATTGAAGAGTTGTAAGAGGACTGTAAGGGCTGATGATGTAATTGCTGTAACATTTAAATTATTGAATGCCGACAGGCCAGCTTCGATGATCGGCAAGCCAAGTGTAGCCTCCAGTTCCAGAAAGTGTAAAAGGCACATTATAATGAATTCTTCTTTTGAAAGAAGAGTCTAAGGGTTGCTAACTCTCTGGCAGACTTTGAGGAAAAGAAACAAGGAGCTAGTGGAAAGCCTGGGAGAAATACGGACACGATTGATTGCCAACTTTTCAATGGCAACATCAGGGGTTTGCTATATCAACACCGGCAAACTTGCAGAACAGGAGCCGGGTCAAGGAGAGTATTTACTCATCTCAGTTTCCATTACTTTTTTCCAGACTGCATCTCATAGAGAAAGCAGAGGAGATGGTGGAAAAACAATTCTCAGCCAACAAATGCGTTTAACGTCGGCAGATGACACGGCGGACCAACCGCTCGCCTTCTGCTTTAAAATCAAGAAGTCTCTCTGTGGTCTACCTGTACCAGGTACATGCCCCACGCAGTGCGTTTCAAAAGTATTGCTCGAGCACAAGCAGGGAGACACATGGCATGCTCCACTTCTCAGAATGCCTGCCTGAGGTTTGGGGTATACAATGAGAAGCTGCAGTTAAAACTGACGTCCGGGAGAGAGGTGTAAAAAGAGGTGTAAAAGCTCATCAATGGAGTGATAAGAAAGGAACCTCACTAAAAGTAGTGAGTTGTGAGTAAGGTCCCAATTTGCTCGATCAAATTGCCAGCGAGGGCTATGGAGAGGTGGTGAAATGAAGAAGTAAGAATGATTGGAAAATGATCGCTTGTCATGTAAAGGCCGTTAGAGACAGAGCAAGCGAAAAATTCTAGTGCAGTGGAGGAGAAGAGCACGACCGAGAGTCGATATGCAAGAGTACGAGTACAAGGATCAAATGGTGGGAGTACCGTATTTACTACACGGAGGGGGTGAGAAGGAGAAAAGCCTACAATGATGCCACGTGAGTCACAATGAGACCTCCCCCTCCTGAGAAATGGTGGGGCATTAAATCGCCAAGTAACAGAAGTTGGTGGTGGTAAGGATGTGAAACAAGAAAGGGCAAAATCTGGGATAGATAATGCCCAAGAATGAGAGAGATACAAAGAAACATATTGTAAAAACCACTTATTCAAGTGGATATGGGCTACAGCTGTAAATGCTGCGAGGTATGAACAAATAGTGATGTACGGGAATATCATTAAAGGTCCCATCAGAAAAAGGATTCGAAGAATACAATAAATTATAGCCTGACATGGGTTGGAAAACAGCCAAGGTATATTTTGTTCTTGTAAGCAAACATTAACAGGGGAAAAAAAAACTGGGAAAGCAACATTTGAAGCCTCACCCCGATTACCCACTGAGGTCCGGGATATTTCCACTGAAAATAGGCCATGATTGGCAATAGGAAATATACCAGGAATCCCCAGGTAAGGGCACTGGCTAGAGGGGTTAGAAAAAGTCTAGTGCGGTGGTATCAGTAAACGTTCAAGCAGCAAAGGAAACGGAGCATTAGCATTGCAAAGAAAGAGTTGTGGAGATGGGGAGGGAGAGGGGAAGATAGAAGAAACAGGAGGTGGATCAGTGTCATTGAAGGTTTAGTCTCTCTGCAATATATTCTGAAATAGCTCAAGTGTTTTCTGAATTTCAAGACGTTGTGTGGGCGATAATACATACTGGGAGATAGGAGGAGGAGGGGTGAGTAAGATTTGGGACAGTAATGGACTGTACCAAAGTAGGGGGGGCAAAGAGTGTAGGGAACCGAAGAAGTGGTGGGGAGGGGACAGAAGATGGGCAGAAACCTGAGGAAGGTGCATAAGAGGGAAGAAAACTTGGGGAAGGGGACAGGGGAGGAAGGCACAGTACGAGAAGGAGGTGTGAAACCTCCACACTTGTAACAGAGCCAGTGAGAGGGAAGAACAGGACAGAAGACTGGAAAGGTTAAAATGTGGAGGTGGAAGAAGGGAGGGAGGGGGGACCAAAGAAGATTTGAGCTATGAGGATTTTTTGGACATTCTGAGAAGTATAGGGGGCGATTGGTAGAAGGGGTCGTATGAGGTCTTTGTCAATACCAGGGCTTTGTTTGGGAGAGACGAAGATGTGCGAACTGACTGAGGAGTTTAAGTAGGGAGTCATGAGCCAGACAGCTAAACGAATTAGTGAGTAAAGGAGTGGCAACTATGGGATGGGTTAGTGGTAACCACAGAGGCTGCAGAAGATGGCGACCCCAGAAGTGGGGGGACGTTTTGAAACACGAGCATAAGAAACACGGGGTAGTCTCCCTTGGAGGCGGAGGATGAGGAGAATGGCCATAGGCAATAAGGGAGACCTTCTGACCTCTTTGAGGCAATGGATTTCTTGCTCATTTAAGTAGGACCTCGGCAACAGCGGAGAGCTATGAAGGGTGAGCCTATGACAAATTAAGGCCAAGAGGGAGGTTTCAACTGCAAGACATATTAGAATGGCCATCGGCACCACAGACTTAGGCATTGGCTACTAGATCTGCATATGTTGTGGGTGGGGGGGACCAAATCGTGGTGTAGGGATCACTTTTTGAACTTGTAACCGATTGTCTGCTACATAAACAGAGGATGGGAGTTCTTGGCTGTCAAAAGTAATCCGAGCCACATTGCAAGGGTATCGTTCTCACCCGCGGGCAGGAAGGACATAAGTGTCTACCTTGAGGATTTGAGAGATTCCTTGGAGTTCCAGCTGTTCGAGGAATGTTCATTGTCACATGTCTGAGAATTTCTGGTTGGGCTACGGTATGTATTTTTATTTTTTTTTTTTTTTGGGCAGACAGAATGACAGTTACCACTACAAGAATGAGGAATGATGTTTTTCGATAGTGACAGGAATAGTATTGATATGTGAAAGGAAGAGAGATCATGAGCTTGGGTAGCATTCTGGGACAGTGATGGATGCAATTGTACGCTCATTAAGAGCATGAAAGGCAAATATCTTTAACAACATGGCATAGGAGCGCCTTGGCCAATACTATGGTCGGAAAAGATAGGCAATGAGGGATAGTCGGTCGTATAAAGTAAAGTAATTTAGTCAATTGTGCATTCTGAAACAGTCGTGGGTAAGGGAGTGCCATGACGTGTGTCAATCTATTTCTGAGTAGAACGAGAAGGTGAAGTATCGTCATCAGGTAATGTCGTTGGCATTTAGGAGTCGAACTGGAGTAGTTGGTGTCTTGACATGGAAAGGAGCTGGGGCGATTCCGAAAATTGCCGCACCCCGATAAGAGGGATAGAGGCTCCGGAATCATTAGTCCAAGGAGAGCAGAGGTCGACAAATCGAAGGGGAGAGTCAGTCGAAACCCCGGTACCTGAAGCGGGTGATGAAACAGCACCAGCAAGAGGTCAGGGCATCAGGAGGTGTCCGAGAGTGGTCAAAAACGAGGGCAGGGGTCCATAATGAGGATGCGGTGGTATCAATAAACGGGGCCCGGGGGGGTAGCAGGTTCATGGTTTGGGTCCTCCATGATTAGGGTTACTTCTTTCTTTTAGTTTTAAGAAAAAAAATAAAAAAAACAAAACAAAAAACAAAAAAGATAAAAAAAAAAAAAAAGGGGGGGAATGGGGAGGAATAGTTCCTATGGAGGAACTTTTTGTTTTTAAAGAAAAATAAATAAAATAAAAACCAAAACAAAACAAAACAAAAAAAAAGAATAAAAAAAAGGGGGGGGGAGCAAATGGGGAGGAATAGTTCCTAGGAGGATGAAAGGGCCAAGAAATCTCCCTCTGTGACCAAGAGGGACCTCAGCACCGCAAGTAAGTAGTGCGAGAGGTTGGCGTTGGATGAACTGTTCCATACCTACCCATCATTGCCAGTAAACTTGCAATCCGGCGCTAGCAACCTCGCATCTGCCGAGTACATCGGGTGGACAAAAAGAGAGGGCGGCCGGTGGAAATCCGCCACAAAGCATAACTCCTTTTGCCACACCCCAGGAATCCGAAAAGGCGGCCTCCAGAGATTATACCCGTCCCCCGAAAAGACACCAAAGCCACCCCCCGGGAGATTGGAGATGGACTGGGACATCCCCAAGGATCCAGATTTCCATGGCAAACTTAACCACCGCCAAGAACCTCAATGGAATGGGATTGGACCCCGGTACCCTTCCCCTACCTAGGAACTAGCATGCGTGTGGGAAAGAACCCCAAAGGCCAAATGAGGAAGGGAATAAGAGAGGGACAGGGGAGGTTGAGGAGGAAAGGGAAAAAGGGAGGATGGGATAAGGGAGGGGGGTAGGGTAATTAGTGTTCGGTATGAGGAAGGAGACCAACAGGTCTAATTTTCTTCAGACCAGAGCCTCTTCACCACGCCAAGGAGCCCCCTTGAAGAGGGGGGTGAGGGAGGGGGTAAAGGAGGTTTTGTGGGCGGGCCTCTAGACTTTCAAGCAAAGCGTGCATGAGCATGTTAGTTAGGAGATAAATTGGAGATGAAGGGTTTTTGGGACCCGACGAGCTGTTGGGTGTGAGCAGGGTAATTTTTAGTGAAGGGGATTCAGGAAGACCAGTTTTTTTATTAGCTGGTTTGAGACGGAAAGGGAAAAAGTACAATGCCTGCACTTTAAAGGTGGGTTTTGGGATATTGTCAGTTTGCAGGAATTTTGTATATCTTTTTATAGCTTAAACTGTTGTATCGGGTTTTGCCCCTACAAAAAACGTGATTTGTATAAGTGGGCAAAAAAGTAATAAATGATATAAAAGTTTTTCTTTTGGAGATTTTTTTTTTTTTGGGGTCCCCCCGCCTTGGTGGGAACACCCAACTTTTTGAAAAAATAAAAATAATAATAAATTCAGTTTACAAAAAAACCAATTAATGTATGAAACCTGGCTATTAAATAAAAAAGGTACGTTCAAACATTTATGCTGAAGAAAATTTTTTTTTAAAATGAGAGCATAGTAAAATGTTTTGGGAAAAATTTACAACATAGAAACTTTTTTTTTTACCTAGACCACATATCTGATTACAGGAAACTTGCAGGGGCAGTGTTACATGATGCATTTATCTGACTACAGCACAGAACGTAAAAAAATCAATAGTGGATAAAATGTACTGATGGGAAAAAATCCACAAACATTTTACAGATAATTACAGATCTTCACTGTTCTAAGAATTAAATTTAAAAATTATTAATTTTGAAAAGATGATTTACCCCTGATAAAAAGCATTTCCCCATACCAGTTTTTGACTTAATTAAAAAAAATAACAAATTGTGGACTTGATTAGCCAATTTTTTTATAAACCCTGCAAAGTTCCCCCCAAAAACACTTTAATACAAATTTTTTTAAAAGAATTAGTTTATTTTTCAGTTTAATTTTTTTTTGCAAAAATGTATTGCAGTTAAAAAAAATGTACCAAAATTTAAAATGACGGAGCTAATAAAAAAAAAAACAGTTTAAAAAATTTACATGTCCCTTATTAAATTACTGTTTACATATTTATGGGGGATCAAAAATTCAGTAAAAATTTATTACGTCCTCTGATTCATCAGTAATGTTTTAAAAAATTTTAACTGAAAGCAAAAAAGGTCTTATTTATAAGGGCTCAAGTGTCAAACATGCTTTAATATATTTTAAGACTTTTTCACACACACATAAGCAAATTTCTTTCATTCAAGCGGGACAATTTTTGTTTAAATTTTTAAAAAGGCAAAAGCTTTTAAGTTCAAAGGATAAATGAGGGAATGATGTAGGCTTTATAAAACATTCATGGTTATGGTTCAACCAATAATGCAAGTTTTTTCCCTAATTGTGTCTATAAAATGACTTTCGATTAGGCACTGAAGACAGACTTTCTGATTATTACACATTTTTGGGAGGGAGGGAGGTTTAAAAAATTTTTGGACTTTTTAAAATTTTGGCAAAAATTTAAGAATCAATAATATATTTTAAAGACGCTGTGTGAAACGGTCAAAGCATTTAAAAGTACTAAGACAGTCAGCATAATGATGCACTGTACCCGCAATGCCCCGTCCTCCTAAGGCTTTAAAAAACGAATATGTTTTAGCTAACTTTCCCCATTATGTCCGGTTATGGTACGTTGGTTAGGTTCACATAATTTTAAAAAAAATTAAGGGAATTTGATTTATGCTTTAAAATTTAAAAAAGCAAAATTACAAAGGGTTACGTTTTTCGTGCTGAGTGGCCCAAAAAACAAGGGCACTTTAAATCCCATAAAAACAAAGCAATTTGTGTCACACACACAAAATTGTTTGCAGACATTAATTACATGAAAAAGGAACATAAAATTTCTAAAACAAATTATAACAATGATTTTTCTTTAAAAATTTACCCCCAGAAAATACGTATATTTATGAGTGATAAACAAAACGGGGCTCCCGACTTATGTGGATTTAAATTATGATATTTTTAAATTTTATGGCACAAAGCAAATTTCTTTGGGGATGTATTTAATTTACACTGAAGGCAGCAAGTCGTAACTTGTATAAAATTTTTTTTTTTTTTAGTACCGATATTTTGTTACAGTAATTATTTGTTGATTTACTTATTCTGTGACGGTACATATTATATGTATATTTTCTTATTTTTTTGAATATATATTCATATCGACTTAATTTTCCACTTTAAGATGGGTTTGTTGGAAGTCCCCCCATAAATCAAGGATCACAGTACTTGAAATAGATCTGAACAATATACGTACGTTTAGTAAAAATGAGGGGGCTAGCAAGACAGTATTTAGTGATTATTAGATAAAAATTTGTAAGGTCTGAATTTTAACTGTCGGAAAGTTACTTTGTTTCTTTTTTTTTTTCGCGCAAACTCTTACAGAACTAAAAAACTAAAATATTTCCCACGTGTTTGC
>NW_026468764.1:0-11911 GCF_026875155.1 Cherax quadricarinatus | reverse complement strand
ATTAAGCACTCGCTGAGAGCAGGTCCTTCCACTCACTCTGACTAGCACTCTCACTTCTAGTCTGAGCTTGCATATCCAAGGGAGCATCTCTCACTCAGATAATCATTGACCTCTCATAAGAGACATGTCAAGTTCTTTCTGGTGGTCGTTTTTCTTTCATGATTGACTTCCTTTCTTAAGCTTGTTACTTTCGAGTTATTTTTCCTCGGGTGATTTTTTTTTATATTTATTTAAAAACTTTACAGCTTGATATTAAATAAAGATATAAAATGGGTACAGTAGGATCCTCAATCCTACAGAACATACACTAACCAATTATTAACAACACATTGTAATTGACATAAAAGAGGTTACCCATATACACTCACAAAATTTTCCATATAACATACTATGATAAACAATATAAACTATAACTATATAAACTATATAAAATATAAACTATATACAACTTTCCAGATTTTGTATAGTTAACATACTAGACTGACATATGACAAAGGTTCACAACCTTCACAGGAGATAATCAAGTAATAACCTACATCACAATCTCAGTTAAAAACAATTACATGCTCTTCCCAAAATTAACCCCTATACAATAAGAAGTACCCTAAGCACATACATACGTGCCTCACTACAATCTCTCTTTAATATGCATTGAAACATTATATAAAATCTGAGACTAAACCATACTGTCCCATATACAAACTTTTAACGAGGCATACAATTTATGGAAGTCATTAACGTTCCATCTCGCAGCAACTGGATGAGCACATTATATAATGCTAAAATAAAGACAGTACACTCGCTTAAAAACCCACAACACTAAACACAAACATAATTTAAATAACCTCTCATTGCGATGCAATTATCGCACATGAAATATGCCCAATAAAGGCTAATAAACGCACACTCTACATAAGCCCTAAAGCTCTTCAACGGTCTTAAAACTATAATCTTGACACCATTCACACTAAATACATGAAGAAGGTCATGACGACCCTGTCGGGTGAATTAATCTTTCAGGTGATTGAATAAGCCTTGTGGATTAATTTGTGGTCTATGCTATTCCTAGTCATGTTGGATGGAAATGAGACTAAGTCTGTCGCTTATGAGTTCTTGTGTACTCTGAATTGATAGTTCAAATAAGTCTTTATAACCATTATAAGTTACTTGTGGTTAAGTTTTAATAACCATTATAGGTGCATATTATTGGTGAACTTAGCACAAAGCTCGACATCAAGAGGTTCATTTATTTATATCAATGTACTGGTACGTACCAAGAGAAATGTAAGAGTTAAATTCCTTATGTTATGTTAATCCTAACATTATATCATACTTTAAGCTGAAACTCTACTAGTAAAGATTCTAAGTTTTAGTTATTTGTTTCGTAATCCTGAATTCTTATTAAGTTATTGTTACAAAACCGTAAACAGGCCATATGTTCAACAAGAATGTTAACTTAACACTCTACCATACTATTGGAGAAGGTTAAGAAGACCAGTTTTGTAACACTTAGTAGTTATTATTTCCCATCTTTAATTTTTGAATGTGGGTTCCTGTAAACCAGTGGAAGGCTTCAGTCCTTTTACCTAAAGCTCAAGTAGTGGGTCATTATAAGAAGAATACCCACAACAGCAATAATTTGTACTGTTTCCTGAAGAATCTTATCTAAATTTACTTTAGTATTATCTGGCAGTGACGTTATAGTTCAGCACTTATCGCAATTAGTTTTAAATTGTTCGAGCAATGGTATTACCTACCTGGAGGGTATTACCTACCTGGAGGGTATTACCTACCTGGAGGGTATTCCGGGGATCAACTCCTCCGCGTCCTGGTCTATGATCAGGCCTCCCGGTGGTTCAAGGCCTGATCAACCAGGCCGTTACGGCTGGCCGCCCGTAGTACAACGTACGAAAAACAGCCCGGCTGATCCGTCACTGTCCAGCTCCCTTGTGAAGGTAGCCAGAGGGTCTATTGACAATTCCCTTTATGCCTGGTGGCATAAGGGGAACTGGTGTACTAATGCCACCCTTACTTTTCATTGGGGGTATTTTGCACCACCTATCCAGTCTTGTGCTTTCGTAGGGGGTGATTTCTTTGTCCAAATTAGGGACCAGTGCTCCTAGGATTTTACAGGTGAACATTATGATGTATCTCTCTCGCCTGTGCTACAATGAGTACAAATCAAGTACTTCCAAGCGTTCCCAGCAGATAAGGTGTTTGACAGAGCTTATATGTGCAGTAAAGGTTCTCTGTACATTTTCTAGGCCTGTGATTTCACCTGCCTTGAATGGAGATCTTAATATTCAGCAGTACTCCAGCCTTGTTTTGAACGTTCTCATTATCCATCCTATCATTTTCCTGGTAGAGGTGATAGTGGCACTATCACATATTTTTTTTTGCTCTGTTGTGTGATCAGAGTTTGTAGCATACTCAGTTCTAGTTATTATTTCCTCCAGTTTTTCATAACGGAGTAGTTGGAATTTTTATCATTGAACATCACATTGTTTTCCGTTGCCTATTGGAAAACTCGGAGACTTACCGTGTCCTCAATGGATGACACTTTCGTGCAGATCCTAGTATCGTCTGCAAAGGATGATATGGTGATATGGTTTACATGTCTTTCTCTCTGATATAAGGATGGGGGCGAGTCCTGTGCCTTGTGCGACAGAGCTTTTCACTATAGCAACTTCCGATTTAACTCTGTTCATCACTACTTTTGTATTCGATTGGATAGGAAGTAAAAGATCCATCTGCCCAGTTTGCCAGTTATGATAATCTCGAAAGCGAGGTAGTAGGATCACCGGTTCACTTGTTAGATGAAAGTGAAGATATCACCTCCGATACCATAAATGTCTTGACTAGGGCTCAGACCAAAGCCCAGGCTTTTCCTACTATCCATCCTTTGATTTTCCCTGACTTTAAGTTTTTAGATATATCGAAGGACTCCTTTGTCAATTTACAACGTAATTGCCCTTCTCTTCAGGATTGCCATAATGCCGCTAAACAAAATCAAGTTATTCAAAGGAAAAACTTTTCATATAAATTTGAATATATATAAGGTATCTTGTACAAGTCAGTATTCAAATTAAATTCAGATGAGACAGACTATTCCATCTTAGTTGTTCCAAGTCAATGCAGAGAGACTGTTCTTAAAATGGCTCATGACCTCCAGTGGCCGGACATTTCTCGCATCGTAAAACCTTAAATAAAATTAGGGAAACCTATTTTTGGCCAAAAATGTCCTCAGATGTCACTACCTATTGTAGATCGTGTAAAGTCTGCCAACTGTCATCCTCCCGAGGTACCAGGCGAGTACCTATGGTCAAAATGCCAGTCTTTACGGTACTCTTTGAAAGAGTAGCCATTGACATCGTTGGTCCTTTATCTCCACTTTCATCTGGGGACATAGATATATATTAACATTAGTTGATTATGCTTCGAGTTTCCCTGAAGCCATACCCATAAAGACCATAACCACTACAGAGGTGGCTGAAGCCCTTTTGTCCATCTTCTCCAGAGTGGGCATCCCTAGAGAAATTTTGTCTGACCGTGGGACACAATTCACATCTGACTTAATGCAACATCTACACCAACTTTTTGGGAGTGAAAGCCTCTCTTCACCACACCCCATCATCCCAGCTGTAATGGGAGGATTGAGCGCCAGCATTCGATTCTCAAGTCCATTTTAAGGAAACTTTGCTCCCTTAAACCTAAGGAGTGGCATCGTTACCTACCCTGTGCTTTGTTTGCCATGAGGGAAGTTCCCAGTGACTCTTTGGGGTTTTCACCTTTTGAACTTCTCTATGGTAGACAGGCCAGAGGCCCATTGTCCATCCTTCATGACTTATGGACTAATGAGGAGGTGAGTGCTGAGGTTCAGTCTTCTTACCAGTTTCTCCTTGACCTTAAATCCAAACTTGAGGAGACCTCTGACATAGTTTCGAAAAACCTGAGCTTGTCAGTGGACCAGTAGAAAACCTATTTTGATTCCAAAAGTCATAGGAGAAGTTTTAAAGTAGGGGATGAAGTTCTTGTACTTTTGCCGATCAAGTCAAATAAATTATTAGTAGCATGGAAAGGTCCATATAAAGTATTAAAAATTTGTTGGGGAAAGTTGACTACCTCATAGAAGTCAAGGGGAAACCTAAGCTTTATCATATCAACATCCTTAAGAAATATTACCGAAGAAATTCGGTTAAATGCCTTAATAACTTTGACTTAGTTTTTCCACACGAACTTGATACGACAACTGAAGAATGTAAGGTGTGCGTAATTGACACCTCTAACTTAGACTATGATGAAGAACTACATGACTTGGTGACTCTTGACCACTCGGGCGCAACCAACATTAATATTAATGAATCTTTGGATGACCATAAGAGACATGAACTACATCAATGTGTGAGTAACTTTTCAGACGTCTTTACTGATATTCCAGGTTTTACCTCCATGGTAGTCCATAAGATTGACTTAGTGACGGACAATCCTATCAAACGAAAATTATACCCAGTTCCAGTTCACCTTAGGGATGCATTTGACCGAGAGGTAGACAAATTATTAAAACTAAAGATCATTGAACCTTCAGTACCTGCATATTGTTCACCAGTAGTCATGGTTAAGAAGGAGGATAATTCATATAGACTTGCTATTGACTTCAGAGGCCTTAATGCTATAAACTCGGTGGGATGCTGAGCCTATGCCCTTAATAGATAGCGATCTACACAAATTTTATGACTTCCTTCTTTTCAGAGATTGATATTGCGCAGGCATATCATCAAGTAATGTTAGATCCTTCTTCTAAGCAGTACACCGCTTTTCCTACACACCAAGGACTGATGCAATATAGAACTATGCCCTTCAGTTTGGTAACTGCCTGTGCTACCTACGTGAGACTGATGAGAAAGGTCTTGGGTAATATGCCAAATGTTTCAGTTTATTTTGATAACATTTACGTAATGACATCCACATGGGGCAAACATATCCAAACATTAACATCAGTTTTGCGTAGGTTACGCTCACATGGCCTCACTGCCAAGCCGAAGAAATGCTCCTGGGTATAACAAGATTAGATATCTTGGACTGATACTTTCTAATAACTCTCTGCAGCCTCTCCCCAGTAAGATCAAAGCTTTATTAGAATTTAAATTCCCCAAAGCCAAGAAGCTCATGCGTAGCTTTCTTGGTTCTGTGATTTTTTATGCACTGTTTATCCCGAACCTTACTGATCTTACAGGCATCTTATACAACTTCCTTAAAAAGTCTGTGAAGGAACCTCTTGAACTTTCCGACGTAGCTCGGGAAAAGCTTAATGAGATTAAAAGTATCTTTTCAAAAGACCCTATACTTAAGATTCCAGATATTAATAAAACATTTTGTTTAAGAACTGATGCCTCCAATACTGGCTTAGGTGCAGTGCTACTACAGTACCATGATGGTACTCCCTTCCCTGTATGCTTCCTAAGCCGGAAACTCCTTCCTGCAGAAACGAGATACTCCACTATAGAAAAGGAATGTTTGGCCCTTGCGTGGGGTATCTCCAAACTTAAATTTTATTTGCTGGGAAAAGAATTCATTTTAGAAACGGACCACAAACCTTTGATATACCTAGAAACTTTTAAGGGAACCAACAGTCGCCTCTTGAGGTGGACATTGGCACTCCAGGCTTTTAAGTTCCATATTGTGTGTATCAATGGTTCATCCAATTATTTCTCTGACTGGTTAAGTCGTGACAGTCAGTAGAAGATCTCTTGCCTTACGCGACTTCCATATGTTAGAACTTTTTCCTCGCCTCTTCTTCTTATACTCCTTCACTATAAGTCTTGGTATGGGGGAGTGTGAGGGAAAAGTTCAATAGATAGGAGTAGCGAGGGAGTATATAGTAACAATAGTTTCATTGCCGGCTACTTGTTAAGGTAGGGTAAGTCAAGCTCCCGCTATTCCCGCCTTTTTTCCCCCCACCCCGAAAGTGATAGTTTTTCTTCCGGCTGCTTGTTAAGGTAGGGTCAGTCTAGCTCCCACTATCCCTTCCCCTACTTCTTCCCCCCCCCCCAAAAGGTGACGTGTGGGGCTCCGGTCCAAACAGTTATCACTAGACTCACAGCTCCCAGCTCTACTCTTGGATGACAGAGAGGGTCACCTGCCAGTCAACGAGTAGAACTGATGGAAATGGACTAACGTCCTGAGACATCCCCTTTTTGGATTTAATTACCTGTGCACATTTATGAAATTGCAGGACGTAACCCCTAATCATTGCAGTGGTAAAGAACCTGCTTTCCTGTCATCGGGATATAATACTCACGGCTATACTGTGAAGAACGAACCGGTGGATTGTAACCAACACCTGCGACCCCCCCCAACATCAGCAACGGCTACGATTTCAACAACACAGTGTCACCAACACCAGACACCCAAGTTTAAAATTAGCGTTGAATTCAGTTATCATTTATATTTTTCATTTTTCAATTTCTTTAATGTAGGATTAATATTTCATATTTAAGTGTTTTATATTTTATATTTTCTATATAATAAAGTGTTTATGTTTGTCTGTTATTATTTCTTTTTCTATTCATTAATTTTTCCTGAGGAGGAGCCAGCCTTGGTAATACTGTCTGAAGTTGTTACAGGGCTGAGTAAGCCTTCACAGTGGAAGATGGGTATTAATAAGGGGAATATAAATAAAGTCTTCAAGAGCCTGTAATAATGGATTCAAATTAGATAAGCTTATATTTAGAAAGGATATAGGAAAATACTATTTTGAAAATAGTGTAGTTGATGAGTGGAATAGTCTACCTGGAGAGGGTTTCGGAGGTCAACCCTCCCCCACGGCCCGGTCTGAGACCAGGAATAGTGGTGGATCAGGGTGTGATCAATCAAGCTGTTACTGCTGGCTGCACATAAGCCGACGTATGAACCACAGTCCGGCTGATCAGGTAATAACTTTAAGGGATTGTCCAGTGCCTTCTTGAATCATGGAGGGAGGAATGATTTCCTGGTAAAAACGAGAAATTTTGGAAAAGAAATATTTTCTTACCGATAAAACTGTGCATAATTCTGGCAACATGTTGATGCAATCAGCCTGTTTCTATCACATTTCTAAGTATCTTTTTCTAAAAATGTAATTTTTTTTATCATGCTGTCATCAAGAAGACATAATGCCAATTCATTGTGATTTTATTTTTACTTCAATAATTATGATTTTTATGATTGTTTTATTCCATATACACTACATGGCATCTTCTCTATGGACTCTATATTAGTACTCGGAGTGATAACTGCTCAGTCGCCTGCGGGCTGCCAACAAGTGAGGAGGGTGTTGGGTACCGACACTTGGCGTGCCGTTACCGTAGAGTTTTACAGAAAACGTTATTTCTTATTTTACTCAGGAATAAAATATTGACCTTTCGATACTCGTTTTGCAAAAACTAGTTGCAGGAGTGTTTTGAACACATTATTGAGGAATGATGGTTTACTCAATGATAACGGGATTTGCGAGATTTTTTACCAATGTTGCTTTTATTGATTTTTTCCCCAAAATTCCTTAAAAATAAGATTCAACATTTTTTATTATGAAATCTCCTGACATTTCGCTTAAATGCATGTAGTCACAGAATTATTTAAACCTTTATCTTTCCTCGGATGTCAACTAGAACACTGAACATCTTACCAGTTTTGTAAAAGGGGTAGAGTCTTATGCCATATAGAATAGGGCACTATTTATTTTTTCTATCTTTTAAAGCAAAAAGTATCTACAAACATAGTGTGCGGGTTTCAAATGCTGCCTAAATCACAGTAAAAATTTAATTGAAATTGGATAAAACACAAACCAGAAAAATTCTATTTCTTCCTCCCCCCTGGAGACAGTCAGGGGTCTATTTGTAACCCCTTTTATGTATGCTAGGAGGCAGTTGAACAGTCTTGGGCCCTGACACTTACTGTGTTGTCTTTCTTATTGAGGGAATGTTGCACCTCCTGCCGAGTCTTTTCCTTTCTTAGGGACTGATTTTCGTGTGCAACTTTGGTACTAATCCCTCTAGGATTTTGCAAGTGAATATTATCATGTATCTTTCTCGCCTGTGTTCCAGGGAATACAAATGAACAGCTTCAACCGTTCCCAGTAATTTAGGTTCTTTATCATACTCATGCGTGCCGTGAAAATTCTCTGTACACTCTTCAGGTCAGCAATGTCGCCTGCCTTGAAGGGGTCAGTTAGTGTACAGCAGTATTCCCGCCTAGAGAGAATAAGCGATTTGAAGAGAATTAACATGGGCTTTGCGTCCCTAGTTTTGAAGGTTCTTATTATCCATTCTATCATTTTTCTAGCAGATTAGGTAGATATATTGTTGAGGTCTTGGAAGGTGAGATCCTCTGTCATTCTCACTCCTAAATCTTTCACATTAGTTTTTCCCTTTATTGTGTGGCTAGAATTTGCTTTAGAGACTGATAAAGTTTTAATTTCCTCAAGGTATCCATATCTGAGTAGTTGAAATTTCTCTTCATTGAACTTCACATTGTTTTCTGCGGCCCATTTAAAGATTTGGTTGATGTCCGATTGGAGCCTTACAGTGTCTTCGATGGAAGTCACTGTCATGGCAATTCGAGTGTCATCCGCAAAGACACTGAGCTTTTACTTACATCTCTATGTCAGATATGTGGAAAAAGACACTTATGTACAGTTCAGGACATTTACTAAAGGAAACGTTTTGCCACGAGCGGCTTCTTCAGTCCTAATACAGAGATAACCAAGAAAGCAAGTATATTCCTAACTGACCAGATTTACTTGTTCCCACCACACACACACACACACACACACACACACACACACACACACACACACACACACACACACACACCGACAATGCTGTAGCATCAATGGTCGGAAGTAAATCTGAATTCTAAACAATATCATAAAAAAACAGGAAAATAAATATATAAGACGAAATGAGAGTGATGGAATGGCAAGGCTGGCTAGTGTGTGTGTGTGTGTGTGTGTGTGTGTGTGTGTGTGTGTGTGTGTGTGTCATCGGCGGAGAAGAGAAATCTTTAGATCTAGAAACATTTAATAAGATTATTTATTTGTTACAGGAAAGTGTTCATTTTACGAGTCCAAGGAAAAGTTTCTGCAGACCATTCTCTCAATGATCAGTCAGAAGAACAGTCCACTCGTGCCAGCTATAAACAAGAGGTAAAATTTAATACCTGACAATTTTTAACTCAAATTTTAATATTAAAAAAAAGTCCCATTTTATGACTCTACAAACAGAGCCCCGGTAAATAAAACACGCATATACCACACACACACACACCACACCACACACACCCCACAAAACACACCACACAGGCAGTTTTTGTCTGTGGGCTCCAAGAAGTCAAGGGGGGGAACCATGAGAAAGACAACAGGGGAAAAAAGCGTTTAAAGGGGTATCATAAAAGCAAAGGGAGGGCGACATGCCCCAGGTGAAAAATTTTTCAAACTGGGGGTTTGCGAAAGGAAGGAAACGGCCTTCAAAGAGATTTTAAAGGGAAGAACAGTTTGACCCAGGATCCTCGGGAAAAAGCCCGACTGAGGGACAAACCGGAGTACTGGCATTACCTCAACGGGCAAAACCAAGAAAAAGGACAAAACAAAAAAGAGGTCAAAGACAAAGGAAAAACGAGAGGAAATGATGTGATGACAAACCTAACCCAGGGGAAGGCAAATAAAACCCCCAGAAACACCCCAGAAGGCTCCAACTATGACACCCAAATGCAACAAAAAAACCCTAAACCCTTAACCCACACATTGTTCCCTCTGTCACCACCCCCTATGACACAAACCCCCCCCCACAGCAACCCTAGAGCATTCTGCCCCACCCCCCTCGTCAAAAACCCCCACCCACACCCAACACCCCTATAACCTCCCCAGGGCCCTGCCCCCCACCCCCCAATATTCCCCAGGGCCCCATGATGAAAAGAAGCGAAGGTTTGGTTCACAAAACAATAAATAACGAAAAAATAGAGGGTGGATGAAAGAATCAACGAGAAGTCCCCAGACTCATAGCATCACAAAACGAAACTGAACAAAAACAACGCAATCTTCCCAAAGGATATCAGATCCTAAGGAAAAATAGAAGGACAAGGGGGGGAGGGATGCACGCTCAAAAAAAAATGGGATTGAGGAAATGGAAGGTATGGGCGGGTTGGGGGAAAAGGATTACATAGTAGGTACAATTCATCTGGGAACATAAGGAAATCACTGCAGGAAGTAACCCCCACAGAACGCAGGAGGGCCCGACAGGGAAAATAACGAAAAACAAGCGAGGGGACACATGGTGAGGGGGGCAAGAAAGCTCACTCAGCAAGCAAATTTACTGGTAGGGCGATTTAAAAAAAAAAAAAAAAATGAAAATGAACTTCGTCGAACACCAATTGAAAAAGAAATGGAGAATTACGACTTACAAAATCCTGGTTACCGATAAAAAGTTTTGCATCAACCATCGAGATAAGGGGGTATCTCCATCAGAGGAAAAACCTGTAGCCATTAGAAACCTAACAAGACTTGGGGTATTAAAAAAGACAGGCTGCCCACTCAACATCCACTCAATAAAAAGACAACAACCAAAGCCGGTATTTTGCAGTTTTTAGTTTAATCAAGCCCCTTCCAGTCAAAAAACATTTGTATAAAAGATAAAAAGACCATACTCGAAACCCATGTGTCCCAATTTTTAACAACAAAGGCCAAAATCTAAAGTTCAAAGGGCCAATAAGCTTTCCGCTTTATTACGGGCACCAGGAGGAGACACAGAGTCAAAATGGCAGATTTACACGTACAACAGGATATTACTGCCTTAAATGTACGCCTTGATACGCTGAAGAAGAGACAACTCTATGCAATGCAAGAACTCTGCATGCCAGATAGAGAACATCCTCTCCAAGTTGAAAATACCACTGACTATATCATTAATACTCCTCACAGGACCCAAAGAATGACTCTCCCACAGAGGGTGCGTCGCTTCATCCATAAAGACGATTACCATCGACCAATGATATTGAGCAACCTCCCTGCAGATGAAGATGATTGTCTACTAAGAAAATTATCGCCCCCAATTAGGGAGATATCTTGTATAACATTTCAAAAAAAGAAAGCAATTGCACCTTGTATATCTACTACCAATTCAGAGTCATGTATCTGTATATCTGTTATATCTATGTGACTCTGATGGGTTAGTATTATACCCCTTCAAGAATATTCTATTTTTTCACATACACTTTTTAAATTGCACCAAAGTGGTTGTGCCACTTACCTTTTATATCCTACCTCACTCCCCCCCCCACCCTTTTCCAATATTTCTATCCTTACCCATCCTTCTTCCTTACCCATACTTACCAAAGACTGTGATCATAAGACACACACACACACACACACACACACACACACACACACACACACACACACACACACACACACACACACACACACGCACGCATACACACACACACACACACACACACACACACACACACACATACACACACACATATACAAACACAAAACTTCATGCACCAGAATGTTAGGGACACAACTAGAGAGAGAGAAGAGGATGAACCAACA
This sequence comes from Cherax quadricarinatus, assembly GCF_026875155.1. Lineage (NCBI taxonomy): Eukaryota > Metazoa > Arthropoda > Malacostraca > Decapoda > Parastacidae > Cherax > Cherax quadricarinatus. Next base: position 324 of record NW_026468764.1, on the reverse strand, counting down.
AGGTTTAACCTCGTATTCACATAGAGGATATTACGCTAGTGATCTCATGGCCCTTAGTTTCGAATATATAATAGAGTTAAAAGTGGAGAGTGAAACAGCACGAAAAGGACTGGAGAAGGGGAACTACACAGGGATAAGGCAATTCCTACACGAGTGAAGTGGGAAATTGAGGTAGAAGGATAAACAGTAAAAAAATGATTGTAACACTTAGCCAGAAAGTGCAGGGAGCAAAGAAGTGCGTTTCAAGGGGCAACAAAAACAATTGGAAGGCCAGAGTGAGCCCATGGTTTACCCAAAGATGTGGAGAAGGCAAAGCCAAATGAC
>NW_026468763.1:0-13187 GCF_026875155.1 Cherax quadricarinatus | reverse complement strand
TGTGTACCAAGCCTAGTTTCATATGACGACCTGTATATTTTACCAATGTTTGACTGAGTTGACTTTCAGTTCCTGGGACCAGTGAGCTTGCTGGTCTACAGCTCATGGTTCTTTTGAGAGTGTTGATCTATAGCTCTCCTGCCTCACGACGGAGTTGAACTGCAGCCTCAGCGGAACATCATGTGTTCTCAGATACGCACACAGTTAATTTTTGTATAATTTATTTAACCATTTCGGAGTCATTGCTTCCCTAATTTCAGAAAATTAAACCTTTCCAATCCGATACCTATATTTCTGCAAAAATTTTATACTCCAACATGTATGAGGGCGACTTCCTTAAGTGTTAAACAATAATAATAATAATAATAATAATAATAATAATAATAATAATAATAATAATAATAATAATAATAATAATAATAATAATAATAATAATAATAATAATAATGGTAGGTAAGACACATAGGCAACAGTTAGGCAACTTTATTCCGAAACTTTTCGCCTACACAGTAGGCTTCTTCAGTCGAATACAGAAAATAGGCAGGAACAGTAGAGATGTGAAGACGATGTAATCAGTCCACCACCCTTGAAGTTGTAGATTTGAGGTTGTCAGTCCCTCAGCCTGGAGAAGTTCAGTTCCATAGTCAGTTCCTGACTAACGTAATATCTTTATTTTGTACAAGTACATGTACAAGGTATACAGACCTTGCTGACATCAATGACATACTGCTATATAGAAAGCCCCTTGTTATGCAGAGCATTTCCGGTAGATTAGGTCAATTTTGTCCCAGGATGCGACCCACACCAGTCGACTAACACCCAGGTACCTATTGTACTGACAGGTGAACAGGGACAACAGGTGTCTTATGGAAACACGTCCTAATTAGTGTTCCAGCCGCACCGGATCTCAGTGTGTGACCTGAGTGTGCCAGCGACCGAGGTACGGGACACCTTGCAGTATTAATGATATGCAATATCATTAATACTGTAAGGTATTAAAGTTACCCAGGTACAACACCTGGGTAACTTTATACAGCAGTACTCAGGTGTTGCACATGTGTCTTGGTTTCTATGATATGTTCCCTAAACACCTGTGCTACACGTAGTATAGAAAACTCTACGGACATAGATATCCTCGACTCATCTATGCATGCCTTTCTGCTGGCTTTTTTTTCCAAAAAATAATTAAAAATAAAATATCTTAGAGTAGTACAGATCATTTTAAACAGGATATTATTTCTAAAAGAAAATAAAATAAATAATTTAAGCATTCCGTATTTTTTTGGCGTTTTGATGTCTTACCAATTTAGATTAGTCTGACCAGACACGAACTAAACATGAATAAAACGTGTTGCAGTCATGCTGTGGCCAGATTTTTTTAGGGGAGCAGAATTTACCTCTGGACGGCGTGTTTAAGTATACATGGATACATACGGTATGTCAAGTTTACGTGGATACATACAGTGTATCAAGATCACATGGAAACATACAGTGTACCAAGTTTACGTGGAAACATACAGTATGTCAAGTTGACATGGATACATACAGTGTGTCAAGTTTACGTGGATGCATACAGTGTGTCAAGTTCACCTGGATACATACAGTGTGTTGAGTTTACGTGGAAACATACATTATGTCAAGTTGACATGGATACGTACAGTGTGTCAAGTTTACTTGGAAACATTCAGTGTGTCAAGTTCACCTGGATACATACAATGTGTCAAGTTCACCTGGATACATACAATGTGTCAAGTTCACATGGATACATACAATGTGTCAAGTTCACCTGGATACATACAATGTGTCAAGTTCACCTGGATACATACAATGTGTCAAGTTCACCTGGATACATACAATGTGTTAAGTGTTAAATCTCACAGCAGCATAATGTATATTTGACCAATGTATTAGGGAATTTATTCTACAAGAATGTTGTATCTAATTCATGATGTTTGGCAAGTGTGGTCGTTCACGGAACATACAGTGATATACAGTGACGTAAGAACATAAGAATGGAGGAACACTGCAGAAGGCCTACTGGCCTATACAAGGCAGGTCCTTATCAAAAACATCCCTACCCAAAACTACCCAAGAATTTACTCCCGTACCCACGACACGAATCAAACCCAGCCACTCCCACTCATATATTTGTCCAATCTCTTTTCTAAGCTACCAAAGGTCGTAGCCTCGATCACCCTACTCGGAAGATTGTTCCACACATCCACAACTCTGTGAAAATAAAGACACATGTGCAACATCTGGATATCTTTATTATAGACGTTTCGCCAGCTGCTTCAACTAACCCATCTCTTTAGGAAGGACCTACTTCCACTGGGGAATCCCGCCTGCCAGTGACTATGCCCTCGTCTGCTGCATGTCCTGATCCACTGACGCCTATATAACCGCCAGTCTTCTTGCCCTTGCTCCAGATTCTCCTCCACCACGATGCTGTGAACACTAACTCCAAGGCTGAGGGACTGATTACCTCATCTTTTGTATATAGTTCCACAGTCTTCCAATTATGTCCTAGAATTTGTATTGATAAAGCCACTGGATGGCGAAACGTCTACAATAAAGATATCCAGATGTTGCACATGTGTCTTTACTTTATATTGTCGGTATTTTATACCTTTCTTGCACATCCACAACTCTGTTCGAAAACCAGTACTTACCTATGTCCTTTCTAAATCTATATTTATTCAACTTAAAATCATTATTTCTGGTTCTTACCTGGTTCGACACCCTCAGTACTTTATTAATATCACCTTTGTTTATACCCATCATCCACTTATAAACTTCAATGGTATCTCCCCTCATTCTACGCCTCTCCAGAGAGTGGAGATTCAAGGCTCAAATTCTGTCTTCATACGAGAGATTCCTTATACAGTAAATCATTTTAGTCATTCTTCTCTGTATGTTCTCCAAAGAGTCTATATCCATCCTGTAGTAAGGAGACCAAAACTGAGCAGCGTAATCCAAATCAGGCCTCACTAGTGATGTATACAGCAGTGCAGCCTGAAGCTATACATTAACGAATGCATGAACACCGTATTTATGAATGGACACCGTATTTACGAATAAATTAACACTGTATTTACAGATGTGTGAACACTATATTCACGAATGTATAAACACTGTATTTACTAACGTATGAACATTGTGTTTACGAATTCATGAACTCTATATTTAACGAATGTTTGAACTCCGTATTTACGAATGTGTAAGCTCTGCATTTACGAAAGTATGGTAGTAACAAAAGTCATATATGGGCGTTACAGGATCAAATTGTTCATGTACCATGACTGTGATAGTTCATGCACCATGGACACATACACAGTGTCATCCTCACACATGACACAGCAGTATCCTGTATGAAAGTTAAGACACATGTGCAACATCTGGATATCCTCCAACACGATGCTGTGAACACTAACTCCAAGGCTGAGGGACTGATTACCTCATCTTTTGTATATAGTTCTACTGTCTTCCTATTATGTCCTAGAATCTGTATTGATAAAGCCACTGGATGGCGAAACGTCTACAATAAAGATATCCAGATGTTGCACATGTGTCTAACTTTCATATTGTCGGTATTTTATACCTTTCTTGCACAGTATCCTGTATCTTGGTGCCGTACTGACCATCTGGGTTAAAAAATATTTTTTGCAATATTGCGCTGAGTTTCACCTTTTCGGCCTCTCGAGGGGTGTTGATCTCTAGCTTCTGGGCCGCTTGAGAGGGCTGAAACACATCTCCAATCCCTCTCTGAAGGATTTGAGGCACTGGAGCTCAGTTTATGAGATAGGGGGATACCTCTCGGATCACTAACGTACAGCGAGCTCAATTTTTTGGACAGGGAGATGCCTCTCGGATCACTAATGCACAGTGAGCTCAATTTTTGGTATAGGGGGATACCTCTCGGATCACTAATATACAGGGAGCTCAGTTTATGGAATTGGGAGATACCTCTCAGGCATTAATGTACAGGGAACTGAGATTTTCGGATACAGAGGATTCCTCCAGGATCAATTATGCATTGGGAGTTCAGTTGGACTTTGTAAATGGTCCAAATCGGACCGAAACGTCGTCGTAAGCTCCTCTCTTCTATGTGCGGGTTGTTTGTGTACCAGAGATACTTCTCGGATAGAATAGCGATCGAAACACATCTGCTTCTTTTAGGAGTAAACGAGAACAAAATCCAATAGACTATTGGTGAATGCTTTATAGATCCACAATTAAAAACATTTTATGAGGAGGGCTTTAAATTTAGGTCGAAAAAATCAGTATTTTTTCTGATTTTCATTCCAGCTAATTATATTTTTGCATTAGTTAATTTAGGTTAATTTACAATAATTCATTTCAATTTAACCTAAATTACAGTGTCTTTGTACATAAATAACGAGTAATGACTGAAAATAATAAAACTGGTAACGGGGATATACTAGCGTTACTTAACTCATTGGGAAGTAAACGCTCGTTGAGAATGGCGTGAGAAGGTGCGTTGATATTTTCTCCCTTATAGAGTGTGGTAACATTAACCTTGTGTAAATATTAGTTGAGGGGAGGGCGGTATATAATATTTAAAGTATTTACCTTTGTATCTACCTTGGTAAAACGAAGGTAAACAGAGGGTGGTAGGAATGGTAGTGGCAATGGTGGTAGTATTGGTGGTGAATGTGGTGATGCTGATGGTGGTGAGGAATCGGGTGATGAGAAGATTGTGGAGATGGTGGTAATGTTGGTTGTAGTGCTGGTGGTAATGTTGGTTGTGGTGCTGGTACTTCTGGCGATAGTTGTAATGTTGGTAGTGGTGCTGGTGGTAATGTTGGTAGTGGTGCTGGTTCTTGTTGCGTCAATGGTTCCATAACAGCAGTGGCAGGTCTTGCGTCAGTGGTTCCATAATAGCAGTAGCAGATCTTGCGTCAATGATTCCATAACAGCAGCGGCAGGTGTTGCGTCAGTATTCCATAACAGCAGTGTTAGGTGTTGCGTCAATGGTTCCCTAACAGCAGTGACAGGTCTTGCTTCAATAGTTCCATAACAGCAGTGGCAGGTGTTGCGTCAGTATTCCATAACAGCAGTGTTAGGTGTTGCGTCAATGGTTGCACAGGAAGTCATACATCGCCTGGTGGAAGGGAGATAAACAATCTTGGAGTCTATGGATTCTGGCGAGTCTTTTAGTTTCTGTCTCACCCATGAACTCCCACATGTCAGTCTTTGGAACATCCTCACTGGCTCATATTGGTCTTTGGGACATCCTCACAGGCTCGTGTTACTCCCTGGGACATCCTCACAGGCTCATGTTGGTCTTTGGGACATCCTCACAGGCTCATGTTGGTCTTCGGGACATCTACGCTGGATCATATTCTTGGAGATTCACAACTGGTTGTCTATAGTCAAAATGCAGTACCAGCTATGTTGAGGACTTGGTCATCCAGATTGTAAAGTCTTCTTTGTGAGATTTCACATCTGTCTAGTTTAACTGTTTTTAAACTTCAGGTCAAGAGAGAGAGAGAGCAAGGCAGCCAATAATTCCGTTCAAGGTGACATATCTCTGTGTACAAAAATGCTCTCAAGATACAGTACTTGTCTTAGCATTACTTGAAAACACCTCCTATACCACACGACGGGCAACCATACAGGTTTATTATCATAGTACTGTGATATTTTTGCTATTTTTCTGAGCTTAAAGAACTCTTCCAAGATTGAAATAAGAGGTTTACCTTCATTAGATGAAACAGTGACACATGAAACAAGCCTTTATGGCAGCAACGTTTAGCTGCCAGAGTGCTTTATCAAGGTATGATAAAGCTCTACTTGACTGACATGTCTTAAAAGCTTGTCAACCAGTTCTCGTATATCCACTACACTCTAAGTGTCACCCCCATGAGCCAGAATATACATGAAAATACAGGGTAAGACTGATAGCAGAAGACTTGGAAGTCCACACCGAGGCTATCTGCTGAGAGGGACTATCTAATGCTAACTAGATTAAGGGCTCTCCTGTATCGTCTAGGTGCGTGAGTCAAGGATAACGGAGCAGATATAACATAGAGGTTATCTGCTAGGAAGAACTATCTACTTCTGCCTAAATTACGGGCTATCGAGAATTATCTAGGTGCATGAGACGAGGAGAGAAAGGGCAGATTACAAACTCTGTTTCTCTGACCATCCACCAGGAATTGTCAGTAATGTTAGCGGGAAAAGTAATCTTTCCCTTCCTAGCGTGTGTTTGCCTAAAAGAAATTGAGTAAATACATTCCCTTGTAGCGCAAATGAACTCGGCATTTGCGTTTATGATTTAGTTTTCGACGCTGTGCGTTAGACTGTACGCTGGGGAAGAGCACGACTACGCTCGGTTACGCGATGTTGTAGAACATGACGTTAGCCGCGTCTCTCTAAACTTCCTGGCGAGTTGGAACACTTCTGATCAATAGTGTTACTGCGGTTCACAGACGGTCTTGGCTGCCTGCCCGTCCCGCTGTCAGTCTTATGATTACACAGTTCTGCAGCCTCCACGAGCTTCGTAGCACAGAACCGAGGTCCTTGAGTAGAGGCGGTCTCTCCTCTCTACCAGCCGGGTACTGGGCATTTCTTGGTTCTCCTTACCCACGACACCTTGGAATTAGTGGCATTCCTCAGTGCTTACTCCTCCCAAGATATTATTTCCCGCAGCATCTCAAAAGGATTTCTAACCTCTCCTCACCACACACGTACACTGCTGGATCCCGCGGTACAGGCTTCCTTGGCCCTCGTTCTTACCCACAACATCCCGGACAGAGGGACGTGGTGGGTACTTACCCTGGATGGAAAAAATGTTCAAACACGCAGTATAATGCAATTTTTTTATTGGCTACGTTTTGCCCACATAGGGGGCTTTATCAAGTCACAAACAGAATAGGGTACACACCCTATTTCGGGGTCAGCCTAGTCCTGTGGACCCCCCGGTGCCTTGAACACGTGGATAAGGTGGCTTCACCAGTCCTAATGCCTCTCGTGGTGAAATGGTTCCTTCAGTGAACGTCCACAGCATGTCGGTATAACCATACCGTACAACAACGCATTGCGTCCCTTCCACCTCTCATCCGTTATATACCGTTTATGCATAGATTTTGTATCTCTGAATAGTTTAACAACGAACAACGAACACTGACTCAATAAAAGCTTGTTCCGCCACATGAGTCATCGACACAATTTGTCGGCAGCACGATAAATGAATCCACGCCTCTTGTTTCTGACAACGAATATTAAGTCGCTAGAGTCGAGCCCTGAGCTCCTCCTCAACAAAGATCAGGGCATATGTTGCTGATTTCACTAGTGGAAATTGCTTTTTCAGTTTTTTTTTTTTTAATTTCATTTCCCTTCTCGATACAGGAGCTCACAAGGTAGCCCATCCTAAGATGTCTCTCATCTCCATCTAGTGTCCCGGTCCAGAGGCGTGTCGTGTCCCCGGTTCACTGATGCCTCGTCTCGCGGTCCACAAGTGGCTCTTTTTAGAGCGGAGATGTATATAACTGATGCATCTGTCTTACCTGCATTATGAAATCTGACCTAATCTTCCCTATGTTGCCTCGTGTGTGTGTGTGTGTGTGTGTGTGTGTGTGTGTGTGTGTGTGTGTGTGTGTGTGTGTGTGTGTGTGTGTGTGTGTGTGTGTGTGTGTGTGTGTGTGTGTGTGTGTACTCACCTATTTGTACTCACCTATTTGTGGTTGCAGGGGTCGAGTCCTAGCTCCTGGCCCCGCCTCTTCACCGGTTGCTACTAGACCCTCTCTCTCCCCGCTCCATGAGCTTTATCAAACCTCGTCTTAAAACTGTGTATGGTTCCTGCCTCCACTACGTCATTTTCTAGGCTATTCCACTGCCTTACAACTCTATGACTGAAGAAATACTTCCTACTATCTCTCTGACTCATTTGTGTCTTCAACTTCCAATTGTGGCCTCTTGTTTCTGTGTCCCCTCCCTGGAACATCCTGTCCTTGTCCACCTTGTCTATTCCACGCAGTATTTTATATGTCGTTATCATGTCTCCCCTGACCCTCCTGTCCTCCAGTGTCGTCAGGCCGATTTCCCTTAATCTTTCTTCATAGGACATTCCCCTTAGCTCTGGAACTAACCTTGTTGCAAACCTTTGTACTTTCTCTAGTTTCTTGACGTGCTTTATCAAGTGCGGGTTCCAAACAGGTGTATGTGTATGTGTGTGTGTGTGTGTGTGTGTGTATGTGTATGTGTGTGTGTGTGTGTGTGTGTGTGTGTATGTGTGTGTGTGTGTGTGTGTGCGTGTGCGTATGTGCGCGCACCTCACCTCTTGTGTTTTTACGTGTGCAATTCACCAGCCAAGCACTCTTGAACACAAAGCATAGTGTTCTCAGAGACACCTGGTGTACAAACACTGCTTGCAAAGTGTTCTGAGACAAGCTAAACACTTGCTGAGCAGTGTTCTCAGACAACCTAGACACTGGATGTACAAACACTGCCTGTACAGTGCTTTCAAAGGAGCTAGACACAGGGTGTACGAACACTTCCTGCACAGTGTTCTGAGACAAGTCATACACCTTATGTACAAACACTGAGCAGTGTTCTCAGAGGAACTAGACACTGGGTGTACAAACCCTGCCTGCACAATGTTCTCAGAGAAGCTAGACACTGGGTGCACAAACACTGCCTGCACAGTATTCTCAGAGGAACTAGACACTGGGTGTACAAACTGCCTGCACAGTGTTCTCAGAGGAACTAGACACTGGGTGTACAAACACTGCCTGCACAGTGTTCTCAGAGGAACTAGACACTGGGTGCACAAACACTGCCTGCACAGTATTCTCAGAGGAACTAGACACTGGGTGTACAAACACTGCCTGCACAGTGTTCTCAGAGGAACTAGACACTGGGTGTACAAACACTGCCTGCACAGTGTTCTCAGAGGAACTAGACACTGGGTGTACAAACACTGCCTGCACAGTGTTCTCAGAGGAACTAGACACTGGGTGTACAAACACTGCCTGCACAGTGTTCTCAGAGGAACTAGACACTGGGTGTACAAACACTGCCTGCACAGTGTTCTCAGAGGAACTAGACACTGGGTGTACAAACACTGCCTGCACAGTGTTCTCAGAGGAACTAGACACTGGGTGTACAAACACTGCCTGCACAGTGTTCTCAGAGGAACTAGACACTGGGTGTACAAACACTGCCTGCACAGTGTTCTCAGAGGAACTAGACACTGGGTGTACAAACACTGCCTCCTCTGATGTTCTGTTGCTCCTCTCAGTGTACACAGTTACTTCCTGTTTGTACATCTTTTGATGCTTTCATCTTATTCTCTTTGTTTTTTGTCCCTTTGTGTATTCTCGTGTATGTGCGTGTGTGCGCATCTGTCTGTACGTGTGTGTGCGTATGTCTGTTCGTGCTTTCTTAAGTAAGTCCATGTGTATATTTGTGCGTGTGCCTGTACGTGGGTGTGTATGTTTGTACGCACGTGCACGTGTGTGTACTCACGCACGTGTATGTGTCTGTACGTACATGCTCGTGTGTGTGTGTGTGTCTGCGTGAGTACGACTGTCTGTACGTGTTTCTGTACTTGTGATTCTTCAGCTAAAAAAAAAAAAAACGGACTATCCGTATAGTGACTTAGAATCAGCACATAGCTATAGCTAAAACATGATAGCTATATAGCGACTATATAACTATACAAGCGCTACGGAGCGGCACAGGGTCACTATATAAAGACACACACTATATAACGAGACAGTAGCTGCATATAGCCAAAGTTACCCTCTTTATAAACGACACGCTTAAGCAGAACGCCACGCTAGATCTAAACAACAACACGCGACGCAGCAACACATGAGCACGCGACGTAGCGACACAAAAGCGATACATAGCCACACAATATGGTCCAAAGATTACTTTGGGGATGCCACTGGTCAGCCGGGTTGACCATAACTCTCCCTCCCGGGGTACTAATGCATAAATCTATACGTTTTATGAAAGGTTTGACTCACTGCACCGCGAGGCAGGGCATGAGGGAACGTCAAACTCTTTGTTATATATATAACGTTATTAAAATCTTTATGACTCTGGTTTGGGATGAATCCTCTAGTCTGTGGAGGCTGTGGTGAGCCTGGTGAAATGATTGATTGCGATTTATGCTGTTATTGGAGGTTGTAGTGATTATTATTGTTGTTACTGGAAGCCATCTGAAGGTTGTTGATGTTATTATTGGAGTGGGTGGTGACTAATCGATGTTTGTACTGTCTGTGTTGACTGTTTAGTAAGACTGTCAGTGTTTATACTGTCTGTGTTAACTGTTTAGTAAGACTGTCAGTGTTTATACTGTCTGTGTTGACTGCTTCAAAAAAAAACCCCGCAAAGTTTAGTAAGACTGTCAGTGTTTACACTGTCAGTGTTGACTGGTTATTAAAACTGTCAGTGTTGACTGTAGTAAGAGTGTCAGAGTTTATACTGTCAGTGTTAACTGGGTAATAAAACTGTCAGTGTTTTTTTGTCCTTCATCATAATTTTCTCGTACTCTGCTCTTCTCTTTCTCTACACGTCATCACACTGATAGTTCACTTTTGATTCGTTGCCTTCCTTCCCCTCTTCTTTTCTCACTTCCTTCTTCCTCCTCTCCACCACCATGTTTATACTCCTCTCCCTCTTCCACATCATCTTTCTTTCTCACTACTTCCCTCCTAACTTCGTTCTTCCCTATTACCTCTTCTTTCTACACACCTGCTCCTTTCCAACACTGATTATTAAGTATTCCTACCTCTTCCTCCCCTTTCTCCATCATTCAACATTCTTCTTCTTCTTCTTCTTCTTTCTTCTTCTTCTTCTTCTTCTTCTTCTTCTTCTTCTTCTTCTTCTTCTTCTTCTTCTTCTTCTTCTTCTTCTTCTTCTTCTTCTTCTTCTTCTTCTTCTTCCTCCTTCTCCTCCTCCTCTTTGATCTGACCTAAAACTAGTTGGATGGTCTGCTTCAAAGGCGTCTCATCCAGTGGCCACGAAAGACATTCATTTTCTCTCTCATTAAGTCTGCCTACCAGATTCACTCCTTTCTTGCTCATTTTATCTTACAACTCTCTTTTTTTCTCTCTCAGAAAATGCAAATGTTTGCTCTCTCGAAAACTCACAAATTAGAGGAATGTATGTATGTATGTATGTATGTATGTACGTATGTATATATGTATGTATGTATGTATGTATATATAAATATATATATATATATATATATATATATATATATATATATATATATATATATATATATATATATATATATATATATATAGGTAATATTTAGTGAAGGGATTCAGGGAAACCGGTTATTTTTACGTAGCCGGACTTGAGTCCTGGAAATGGGAAGTACAATGCCTGCACTCTAAAGGAGGGGTTCGGGATATTAGCAGTTTGGAGGGATATGTTGCGTATCTTTATACGTATATGCTTCTAAACTGTTGTGTTTTAAGCATCTCTGCAAAAACAGTGATTATGTGTGAGTGAGGTGAAAGTGTTGAATGATAATGAAAGTAATTTCTTTTTGGGGATTTTCTTTCTTTTTGGGTCACCCTGCCTCGGTGAGAGACGGCCGACTTGTTAAATATATATATATATATATATATATAATATATATATATATATATATATATATATATATATATATAATATATATATATATTATATATATATATATATATATATATATATATATATATATATATATATATATATATATATATATATATAATTAACATGACTTTTTCGACCGATGTGGATCTGACAGAAGCTGGGTTGCAGCAGCTGGAGGTAACGACCTCACAGGGAAGGGCAGGATGTACGAGGTGTGTTCTACATAGCCTCTGCCAAACCCAGTTTCTCAGCGTGAAGCACAGTAGCGCACTCTCCTTCGCGTGCACTACACACGGATCATATTTGCTTCATGAAAGCCACCATTACAGCAACGAGCAGCGTCAAATTCGGCTCCACAAGCAAGGCAAGTGTTATGGGTCGCCTGACACCTTTGCTTCTGGTAGCCAAACTTCTGGCACTTTAAGCGCTGCACTGGGAAGGGGATATCTGACTTCCCACCCAGACCCTTCCATCCAGGATTTAGGCAGAGGGGGAAGGTCTGGCTAGTCGAATGCGAGTAACAGTGAATTATTGCTTGCCAAAGCACCTCTGCACCTTCCTCTTAATCCTCAGCGAACCGCAACCGGGACCAAGATAGCCTAATGTCTTCCCCTTTCACGTTTGAGCAACAAATGGGAAACAATGCCTCCTCTGACCCGATTCAGACCTACAACGCTAATATTGAAATACATTGGAAACGTATTTTCCTCTCTGTTTCTATTCCTCTCGCGTGCCCTGAGCAACTTCCAGCAGGACACTCAGAGTGAACAGGCGTCCATGAGACAAGACATTACAACGCAAATAGCCTACACTCCATAACCGATATCGAGGGATGAGGTTGATATCGTCAGTAGCGTTGAGGAAAAAATTGCAGAACGATCTAATTGGAAACTGTTGATCTATTACCTCGAAAACATAAGACTGAAGATAGAAAGAACACATACGAAGGCGTAAGAAATCCATAGCTCAATAGATCTAGTTCCTCAGATCAAGAACCCGTCAGCAGTTTCTAGGTACTCGCCTCTGAAGTATGAAATTCCGTGCAAGCGTATATCTTACATGAGAGAAACGGGAGGAAATGTGAACACTAGACTTGGCTTTAAGTACTTTAGTGCCAACTATAGTGAACATAGAGCAGGTTACAGAAAAAAGCTTTGTGACAACGTGTCGCCTTACCGCGGGTTCAAGCCCCGCCCGTGGTATGGCGATATGACACTTGATAAATCCCAACAAAGACTGAAATATTGGCAATGTGGGTCTTTCATTTTCCTACTCAAGAAATATTGAACATAATAATGTCTCGAACAACACATTATTCATAGTTTAATATATTTTTTTAAACTCCAGCCATCATAACAACCTATTTCAACTGCAATTCAACCAGAGTTTCGTGGCAATTTATGACCCCATTTATTTTCATAACTCAAACAAGGATGTTGAACTGATGGTGTCTGTATTGCTCCCTCTATATGTTTTCCTGCTTTTCTCTTCCATTTTTTCTCCTCTTCCTCTTTTTCTCCTCTTCCTCTTTTTCTCATTTTCCTCTTTCTCCTCTTCCTCTTTTC
>NW_026468762.1:0-11710 GCF_026875155.1 Cherax quadricarinatus | reverse complement strand
GTTCTTTGCTTTTTGTTTTTACTGCCCCCTTTGTGGAGTGGGGCTTGTCTGTTGTTTTTGTAACTGGGGGGAGCCGTGTCCTGCTCCCTCTCCATAGGAGGGAAAAAAAGGCTCAGACAGGGGCTTCTTGCATTTCTTGATGAACACGGAGTTCATGAGTTGGCCCCTGGGGCAGAGTGCATGGGCATATCATTTATCCCTGTTCGAAGTCATTTGGCGAGAGGATAACATTGGATAGGCTTGTGTTAACCAAATTTTGTGACTCTCTCATAAAAAATTCATTTTGATCTTCGACTCTCAGTCTGGTTAGCGGCTTGCTAAAAACCCTGAGTCATATTGGGACTTGAGTAGCTCACTATTTCCTTGCTGTCATCTGTGTAGGACTATCTTGTTTTGTAGGGGCCCAATACTGGATGTTGTTCTCGACTTTGATTTGGCATAGGAGAAAAAAATACTTTGGGTTTCTTTCGATTTCATTTATGGCTTTTAGTTTTTCCCCGTGTTTCCCTGACTCCTATAAGATTCCTTTAGCTTGAGTTCGATGTTTTCTATTTCTCTGACCAGTGTCTCCCTACGCATTTCAGAATATATTGCCCTCTTTTAGCCGCTCTGTTATTCTTTTCCGTCGCCTGTAAAGGGAGCGCCTGTCTCTTTCTATTTTGCATCTACTCCTCCTTTTTCTTAGAGGAATAAGCCTTGTTCATACATCGAGTGCCACCAAGTTAATCTGTTTTTGGGCATAATTTTGGGGTCTGTGTTGCCTTAGTATATCTTCCCAGCTTACATCGGTTAGGACTTGGTTTACTTGGTCCCACTTTATGTTTTTGTTATTAAAGTTGAATTTTTGGTGAATGCTCCCTCGTGACTAGTCTCATTATGTCGGTCTGGGGCTCCACGCATACATGTCTGAACCTCAATTATGTTTTTTGATCTGAGTATATTGTTTTTGATATGGTGACATTTCTTATCAGATCATCATTGTTAGTGAAGATGAGGTCTAGTGTATTCTCCAGTCTAGTAGGCTCTATTATTTGCTGGTTTAAATTGAATTTTGTGCAGAGATTTAAAGCTCGTGCGAGTGTGAGTTTTTATCAGAGCTGCCCCCTGGTGTTATTACTGCAACAATATTATTTTCTATATTCCTCCATTTTAGGTGCCTTAAGTGAAATCCCCCAGGAGCAAGATGTTGGGTGCAGGAGCTGGAAGATTTTCCAGACAGTGGTCAATTTTAACAGCTGCCGGCGGACAGTAATAGACGGGGTTAAAGAGGAATTGTAAGGGACACACTAATTTATCATTATGCGGGGTTTACTGTTTATTCATTATTAGGAGGGGATTGGAATAGTGTGATACATGGGAAAAGATGTGGAGCCGAGGGATGCAGGGTGTGTTTTGGGGGTCCTACGAGATGTTTTACGGGGAGCTGGCTTCACGGATGTAGTGAGGGGGGAGGGGTGGAACGTGGATCATACTTATGGAGGGGGAGGATATGCGGCACGACTAGATCGTATTTATGCTTCCCCCGGGTTACAGGTGGCTAATACAGAAACTATAAATGTAGTGTTTTCAGATCTAGAGGAGTGGTTGTGGATGTGGGATGGGGAGGTTTACCAAAGCGTTACATGAGTTATTGGAAACTTAATGTGAGATTGTTAGATGAGCTGGGGACGGGGGATAGTTTTGTTAGTGGGTGGACAAATGAGTGGCCCAAAGGGGAGAAAAGGAGGTGATACACTACGATGGTGGGAGGAATATGCAAACCAGGAACAAAAATTTTTATGTGAGGGAAAGGAAGGAGGTAAGTCAATGGAAATATGGCTTACAGAGTATTTGGAGGGGCAGCTGAAACAGTGCTATGAAGGTTTTAGTGGGGTTTATCCAGTACAAGAGATTGAGGGCATCAAAGCACAATTAATGGAAATGCGGGATGCAAGATTTGATGGTTTGAGAGAATGAGAGGTGGTTTTGGAAGATGTTTTATGGGGAGATAAGCCATCCACCTGTGTATTGCGGTGATTAAAGATGCGACAGAAGACAATGACTATGATGAAGTTGGACGTACATATGGATGTGGGGGGGGTATCGATGGGACAGAGGTTATAACTATGGAAAGTATGAGTGGTTAGGGCTGTAAGTGGTTTGAGATATATATGAGAGGGGGAAACAGGAAGATAGCAGATATGAAGATTTTAGAGAAGGGGATACAGAGAAACCTAGAGTCAGCAGATAGAGCGATGATAGAAGGGCCTATAGATGAAGAGGGAAGTGTGGACGGCTTTAAAAGGGATGAGTGTCGGGAAAGCACCTGGGATAGATGGAATCCCAAATGAATTTTATTTGAGCAATTGGGATGTCATGAAGGAATTCTTGGTGCAGTTGATGAATGTAATGAAGGATAAGGGAAGCATGAGTCTAACACAAAGGACAGGTGTAGTAGTTATGGTTCCAAAGGGGGAAGTACAGAATAGCATCCTAGATTATAGAGGTTTATCATTAATGTGTGGGGATTATAAATTGTTTGCCAGGGTGTTAGGTAATAGATTGCGTAAAGTAATTGGGAAGGTTATAGATGGGGGACAGATGGGTGTGCAGTGGGCATGGGAGGATAAAAGGTTATATAGAGGAGCGTAGGATGGATGGTGGAGGCGTTCTTGCTTTGGATTGGAAGGCAGCGTATGATTGTGTAGAGAGAGAGACATTTTTGGATGATTATGAGGAGGATTGGGTTCGGTGAGGAAATTGTGCAGTGGGCGGAAACTTTATATAGAGGTGCAGAAATACGAGTGCAAATAAACGGAAGGGTGGGGAAGATGGTTAGTATGGGTAGGGCGCTGTGGCAGGGATGCCCCATGTCTCAGATCCTATTTGCATGTATGCAAGCCCATTATTTTGGGTTTATAAATGTAGGAGTAAGTGAGGGGGAGGGTAAGACTTAGGGGTGCTAGGATATAGTTGGTTATGTGGATGACACTACGGTCTTAGTGGGGGGGGAGGGGGGGGTTAAAGAATGTAAGTAGAATTGTTGAAATATTTAGTGGAGGGAACAGGGATGAGTGTTAATTAGTGAAAAATCGAAATTAAATGGGCGGTGGGGTCATGGGTGGGAGGGGAACTGGGAAAAAAAAATATGGATGGCAAAGGGAAATGAGCAGATAAAAATTGTGGATATTGTTTAAAAGGGGCAGCGCAGGGGGCCAGAGAGGAAAATTCTAAAAAAGGGTAGTGCAAAGAGTATGCTTAGGTTAGGGGAATAAGAACGAAGTGGTTTTACTATACAACAGAGTATTGTAGTTAATACACTCATTTATCCTAAATTGTGGCACTGCGGTTTGGTGAACTGATGGCGAAAACGTGCGCAAGTTTCAAAGGAAAGTACTGAAAATTTAAAATGGGGATATGGTTGTATTGATAGGCAAACGGTTGTAATGAACCGCTGGCAAAAAGGGGGTTTAGATTTAATTCTTTGATAGAGATGAAGATTATGTACAGAAGCAGGGGTTTTCTGAGATGGGTGGGAAAGTGGGTCAGGTGGGATGTGATGGAGATTGTGGGCGTTTTGGGGGGGACTTAGAGGAGGTTTAGGAAAGTTGAGAATATTACAAGAAGAAATCCAAAAGTAAAAGGGGCGTGTTTTGGGGAGGTTTGGAGGGAAAGGTGTTGGAAAAGGGGAGATTGGTTTTCCATTTAATTTATAATTGGCAAAGGATTTGGGGAGACTTAGTAAGTTACTGGTGAAGTCAAAGGGAACTTGTTATTTTTAAAATGGGATTTTGCCAACTAAAATTAGACTGTAAACAGAGGCAATTTAGCAATCTCAATTTTGTTTTTGTGTGGGGGCAGAGGGAAAAACAAAAACATGTGGTGTATTTTTGGGGGGATACGAGAGGGCACGATATGGTTTAAGAGAGTGTTGGATAGGGTGGGGTTGGGAGTAGGTTAGTTTGGTATTAAGGGCACGAAATTTGATAAAGGGGAGTGGGGAGTGTAGTTGGGAGGGGCCTCCAAATTTTTTATGTGGCAGATTATATTCCTAATATAATCTGGCGTGAGGGAGGGGGGGGGAAGTACGGAATCAAGGTTTAGCAGGCCATTTCTATAAACACAGTGTGGGTATAAATGAGGGAGTGTATGGAGTTTGATGGGCCGGGATAGATTTTCTGGGGTATATTTATAGGGCAAATAAAGAGGGTTGAGCAATTTAGGGGTTGTAATGGCTGGGAGAGGACTTGGTCTACTGTAAAAAGGGGCGAGGGAAAAAAATGACTACAGGATATGAATATCATGATTATTAAGCATTCTTTTTCCCCGGGGAAACGGAGGGGGCTTATCAACCGATTACGGGTATAATGTTGTATTATTAACCTGTGTGTGAAAGAGCAAGCCTAAAATTGCTCTGAAAACATGTCAATAAAACATCTAGAATTTGTGAACATGACAATACGTGTTTAATAATTAACATTCTTGGTATATGTAATACAAGGTGTATTTCAAATACCAGTGTACAGTTATCATAATTAGTTGACATTCTTCACTCTGCCCAGGGCCAGACTCTGGAACTCTGTGTTCACAAGAACTGAAGAACCCCTACCACGACCCTTTTTCCATCCTATGGGAGGGAGCATGGACACGGGGGGTCCCAGTTATTAAAAACAACAGCATAGCCCATCCAAAAAAGGGGGCGTAAGCAACAGCAAAAAAACTACGCCAAAATAGACAACACCCCATATCAAAAAAAATTTTTAAAAAGGGCCCTAAAAAGCAAGATCACCACCCTCTAGAAACCATCGTTCCCAAAACCCCAGGGCAAATGGGTTTAAAACGGTCGCTCGTCTGTTCAACTATTGGTCAACGACAAGGTCCTAAATGATGAAGAAAAAAAGAAGCAGATGTAATATTACAGATTTGAAAAAAACCCTTGAAAAGTGTGCCAGGGGAATAGCGCACAAAATGGTGAAAAGGGATAACGGAAAAGTCGGTCGATGGATCTTAATTTCCTCAAAACGAACACAGGATAGTCGTCAACGGTAAAGTCCGGGGAGCTACGGTGAAAAGCTCTTTCCCAAGGCACAGTTCGTCCCATCTTTTTCCTCACCCTTTTCCCGACATAGACAAAGGACGTAGCCACGCCCGTTCTTCCTTTCAGTGACCCCCGAATCTGCAGGGCAGTGTCTTCCTTTTGCGCCTGAAAGGCCCCAGGCGGACATCAACCAAATCTTTCAGTGGACTGCAGAAAAACAATATGAAGTTAAACGATGAAAAATTTCAATTACTCGATATGGTAAACATGGGAAATTAAACCTTATCAGAGTACAAAAAAATTCTGGCCACAAAATAGAGCGAAACACCAACGTCAAAGACCGGGGAGGATCATGTCAGGGGTCTCCCCTTCAAGGACCATAACATTGTATCAACCGCTCTGCTAGAAAAATGACGGGATGGAAAATGAGAACCTTTCAAAACTGGGGGGCCAAGCCATGAAAACCCTTCGGGTACTTGTTTATCTAGGTGGATATTGTTTGCACACAAACAGCCCCTTTCAATGCGGTAAATTTTTGCGCCTAAAAAATGTACAGGAACTTTCACGGCGCGCATAACGGAGAAAAAACACCTAAATTAGGGGAGCCTTGAGGTTCCTAAAACCTATATTCCCGGGAATGAAGGGAGGGAGAGATACATGATTATTACCCCTGGAAATCCAAGATAGAAGAGAGAGAGATAGAAAGATTTTGTTCGGTTTTTTAAACCCCGGAGGGTTAGCCCCCCAGGAAAAACCCAGAAAGTCATTGCGTCATCGGGACTGTCTCTTATTTCCATTGGGCCCTTTAAATCTTGCCCCCAAGGATGCGACCCACCCCAAATCGACAACACCCGGGTACCTATTTGCTGCTAGGTGAACAGGACAACAGGTGTAAGGAAACGGCGAATGTTTCCACCTGGGAATCAACCCGGGCCCCCCGTGGGGAAAGCGGGGCTTTACCCACGGCCCCCGGGCCCCCAAAGAGGGATAGTACCGAACTTGCACACAAAAAAATCATCATACAAAAGAAAAGCTTGGCAGCGATGCCCACCCCCCCAAGAAAAAGCGGGGGTTACTAGCCGTTAAGAGACCATACAATAAGGTCAGGGGCCCGGATGTTCAACGTCCCCACCCAAACAAAAGGGGGTTTACCAACAGACCCCTGGCAGTTTAAAGCTGGCACTGGCAAGCCCCTAAAGTCAGTCCTGATCCCCCGGGGCTGTGGCTCGTACGTTGGTTTGCGTGCACCAGCAGCAAGAGCTGGTTGATCAGGCTCTGATCCCCCGGAGGCCTGGTCCGCCCGGCCCGGGGGGGCTTTGACCCCGGAACTCTTCCAGGAAAAAACTCAGGTAAAGTAAGTAGTTTTATTATTTTAATGTCATAAAGTATAATAGTTGTCGTATTTTAAAGTTCTTTAAATGTTTTAAGTGTTGTGGATCTATATTTCTGTCAGTCATAGAAAAACGTGTAAGTGTATTGGAATACAAATTTTAATTTTTTTTGTGGAGGCCCAGCAAAGGCTTTTTTTATTTATTAGTTCATTGCAATTTTTTAAACAAAAAATGAGAATTTGGGTATATAAAACTGTTAAAGAATGTTCACCTTGGGGTTAGCGCACGTTTTGAGTATAATAAAAAAATAACGTAAATTTGGGGGGGGGGGGGTAAAAGTATTGTAAGTGTTTTGTCTATTTTACATTATGAAAAAAAAAAAAGTATGGAAGCATGTGTATTTTGTGTAGTGTTTTAGTTTGTATTTATCTGTTACAGAATTATTATAAATAGTGTTACTTGGGCCCCAAAACACCCACTGTTAGTTATGTAGTTTGTTTTAAATCAGAATTATTATAAATAGTGTTACTTAGTGGCCCAACCCCCCACTGTTAGTTTGTAGTTATGTGTATATCGAATTATTTAAATGGTTCTTAGTGGACCGAACACACCCCTGAAAATTGTATTTAGTGGACCGAAAACCACCCACTAAAATGTTATTTAGTGGACCGCAACACCCACTTTTGTTATGTAGTTATATGTATTCAAAATCATTTAAATATGTTACTTAGTGGCCGCAAACCCCCCACTGTTGTGTTCTTAGGGACCGCAACACACCAGATATTTTTACTTAGTGGACCACAACACCCCACTGATAATTTTACTTGTGGACCGCAAACCCCACTGAAAAATGCCTTTTTTATATATTTTTATATCACTTTTTATTCGTAACTATCTTTTTTAATTTATTTTTGCATCTATTAAAGTAAAAAAAGGGTTTACATAAAGAGTGTCTTAACAAAAAGCGTCAAAACCTTTGTTGAGTCAGAAAACTTAAGTTAGTTTTAGTTTATTATGTTTATTATACCCCCCCATACCCCATCCCGTGGGCGGTGTCAAAAGATTACAGAGGTACATATTGGTCCCGGGCTGGACTCCAAGTTTTGATTTGGCAAGTTTCAAAAGGTAAAAGAACTGATCTGGTATAATCATGACCAAGTTACAAAGGTTTAAAGAGCTCCCGGTAGAGCTGGTCACACCCTGAATAATTGCAAAAGGGAATGAATCATAAACACATTAATCTGAGTTTTTTAAAAAGGGAATGAGCTCCCGGTAGAGTGGTCAAATCATGACAAGTTTAAAGGTAATGAAAGTAAAAAACGTTATACTGATTTACAATCATAGACAAATTCAGATAAGAGCAGTTAACAAACTAGAGGGGGGTTCATCCATTTCCCCAAAAACAGAGTTCTGGTTCCTGTCTCTTCGGCGACAGCCCTTGCAAACAGGCAGTTGCCCGGGGTTTGTGCTTGCACGAGCACCCTCGACCCTCCCCCAAAGGTCCCAAGAAGCAGGACTCCCTTGCACCCCAGGGAGAGTTCCCCAGGGGCATGTCGGTCCTGGTGGGCGCCCAAATTGATTGAAAATCCCCGGCCCTCGTGTGCAGGATGTTGAAACTTGAGGAATGAGTACACACTGCCCGTGGCAACCTGACAGCTGCCTCGCGGTGAACTCCACGATGCTGCCCTTGTGGAAGTTCCTGTGAGCCCCCGGGAGCCCCCCAGTGCCATCGCGACTCGTGGGGGTTTGGGGAGAATACCCCCTCAGTGGGGTGGCGTGGGGGTTGGGTGGGTGAGCGGGGGAGACGGGAGGGGTGGGCGTTATGAGAGGGTCACTGTTTTTACAACGCCTCCCCCCCCCCCCCGTGGAGGGGGGGAGGCGCTGATGGTCCTGCTGGGCAAAACCAACTCCCTTTTAAAATTGCAAACACTTCAATATTTTCGCTGAAACGTGCACTGGGTGTCCGTTTGCTGCTCTGGTATCTTCTCAAAAACTTCCACTGGTTCTGTTTAAATAGGGCCTGGTAGCCTCTTTGACCAGGAGCTTCCCTTTAAATCTGCAGCTTTGCCCCCCTACACAACCCGCCGTGCGGCCATGTTGAGCTCATGAAAACTTAAGTGGGGGATAAGACACAATACACCAATGTTCACAGGGATGGGAAAATTCTTTTAGGAAAACAAAAGTAGGTCAACTGTACACAAACACGAAAAAAACGGTTCATTTAATATCACTACCTACATGTCCCTCCCAAAAAAGCTCTTGTTAGTAATCCTTCCCTTAAATCTTTGTTAGGCAAAATGCTCAAGAAGAATTTTCTCCTAGCTGGAGTAACAAGTTTCCAAGTTTTACATGATGGATTAAACGGGTCTTCTGGCAGGGGCGCATTGCTTTTTTCCACCTCCCTAGTTAAGAACGATAAATAAATTGTT
Organism: Cherax quadricarinatus; assembly: GCF_026875155.1. Classification (NCBI taxonomy): domain Eukaryota; kingdom Metazoa; phylum Arthropoda; class Malacostraca; order Decapoda; family Parastacidae; genus Cherax; species Cherax quadricarinatus. The sequence continues at coordinate 2,933 of NW_026468762.1, read as the reverse complement.
GAGTTAGGCTTTGAATTTAACAATGGGGGGTCTACACTGCAAACTGAATTGTTTGCAAAACCTAATGGCGCTAAAGAACCTATGGGGCATGAGCTTGACTCTTCATCATTATGTTCTATGTCATCTGAAGGTCTTGGCTAATAGACTCCAACAACTGCTCATTGGGGAAGCCCGGTATAGATACTCAAAATTAGGGACAAAGGAATTTAAAGTACAAATTGCTATGGATCCCAAAAAAACCCTTTTGGGTACTCCTTCATGATAAAGTTGATATGTTAGCCAAGAAGAGTATCAAAAAAGGGGGAATGTAGAATAAACTTTGGTATAACTGTGTTGCATTAGGAATAATATTAGGAGGGAAGTAAAAAATGAAAAAAATTTTTATAGGAATGCAGTTAGAAGCCTGAGTAGATCTATAACCCACTTGGTAAAATGAAAGTAGATAAGTTTGTTTATGGAGCAAATTGCAAAGTGAACAGATGCTGTGTTGTAGTGGCCAGGCTTTGGTTGGTTACAAGTATTTTTGGCGTTTGGGAGCACACAGAGGATCAAACTAAATGTAATTTTGTGATCAGGGTTGGTCACCCCTTGAACACTATTGCTTAATTGTCCCTTATTGAGGAATCAGAGCGACGTTAATAACCCCAGTGAAAGTCAAGTATCTTATTTAAAGAAAATAAGATCCAATATACTAAGCAAATTTCCCAAATTTGCTTGTCAGATAAGTGAAATTATTTTTGATAAAATCCATATGTATTCGTTAACCCTTTTGGGGGCCCGTTTCCCAGGCCTTTTGTGTATATTGCTCTCGCGCTACGTCCACAGGTGGATATGGGGTGCCAATAAACTGCCCTTTTGGTGGCAAAATCTAAAAAAACACGAACGAGAATGATCTATCATGATTTTCAGGGATATAATTTACAGAGAATAACTAAACAATTTTTGCTCCCTTAGTTCAAAAATTTTATTGTACATCTCTTAGTATTTAAAAAATCAATACCTCATTTTTTGATTTTTTCTGTAAGCATAAATCCTTATGTATTTTTTTTTTTACTTTGTTTGCTTAACATTAGTAAATTGATACTTTTCTGTCCATATTATCCTATATTTTTTTTAAGTACTATTAATTTAATTTTCCTACTAAATTAATAATTATCTTTTTACTATAATTCAATTTACTCTTACATTTTTTAATTTAAAAACCTTACTTGTTAATTACCTTTACCCGTTTTAAAACCCCATTTATATATTAAGTACTCTTAATTCCTTGTTTCTGCCATATAAATCAAGTTAAATACGTGCAATTTGAATGAAAAAAACATTTTTTTCACTTTTTTTGTAAACTTAACTTACTAAAATTTATTAAACACCATATTTTTCCCGTAATTTACTTTGTACATTAAACATTATTTTATACTTCCCCTAAAAAATTTTCAAGTTTGTATATTCAACTCCAACCTTTTTATTATCCTTTTTACCTGTGTACCTGTGTACCTGTGTACCTGTGTACCTGTGTACCTGTCTCCAAACTTACAATATTTTAAACAAGACATTACCCTTGTTTTTTTTTATATTATTTTTTGGTACTTTAATTGTGAATTTTTTTTGTAAATTTAAATCTAGTTATACTTGATCTTGTCAACAACCTATCCGGCTCTAGTGAAATTGCAAGTCCCATTTCAATTTGTATTTTTTTTTATAAGTTTATGTTGTAAGCCCTACTTAGTTTGTTTTCATATTTTGGTGACTATTTTGTGTGTGCATTAGTGTAATTTAAATTTATTATTGTTTTAAGGGCCCCTTTTAACATCTTTTGCTAATAGTACCAACTCCCTCATATATATTTTTTGTCTACTTTTTTTTTTTTTTGCTACCTTAATTTTAATTTTTAAAAATATTTTAAATGTAGTCATACCATGAGATGTTATCATGGCTGGTGGTAAAGTCTGTGGTTTTGCGGCGTTGAAGTTCAAATGGGGATTCGGATGGGTTGAATCTTGTCAGTGGGTTTGTCCTGGCAGGTAAATTGTAAAGGCTTCTCGCCCTGTAAAAATTCAGTCGTTTACTAGGCTGGCTCCCTCGGGGAAAATTAATGTATAAAAAAAAAATAAAAAACTGACAAACATAAACATTCTTTTTAGAAAATATAAAATATAAAACACTTAAAATGAAGTTAGGCTACCCTTTCTCCGACTGATAAGTCATATTAAAACTTACTGGGGGAAAAAGCTTCAGTGTTGTGAGAATCTTATGTGCGGCTGGGGACAAGGTATCCCTAGAAAACCTGGAAATATTTTTTCCTTTTTGAAAAGGGCCCTCAAGGCCATGCTTCCCCTCTGCCTTTCATTTGACCTCAGCCCTTTTGCCTCTATCAAAATAAGGTAGAGGCGAATTTTGCTAGTCCAGCTAACTCGGGGCCCCAAAGGGGGTCCAAAAAAAGCTTTCCAAAATGAGGAAAAAGACAGTGTGCTCCCCGTGGTTTTAAACCCAGGGTGCAAAAACAAAAATGTCTTTTCCCCAAACACGGGGGAAGTTCGGCAATTTGGGGTGAGTAACCCCAAATTTTTGTTCGATAAAAGTTTTGTGTTTGGTAACTCTTTAGAAGTTGCCCGCCTGTGACTTGAGCGAGGACTGCATCACCTGCCCGAGACTTTCGCCCCTATTGACTATGGAAGGGAAAAGGGATTTTGGTCTCAGTTACCCTTTTTGGTTCTCCTGTATCCCCCAAATCTCCCCCTTTAAAACCCGCCGTTCGCCCCTTTTCAACGCGTGCAGTGTAGAGGTGTATTTTTTCTGTCCCGCTGGTACCGAATATGTGGTTCCGCAAATGCTGCGATTTTTTGTAAAAATTTGCAGAGTGGATTACGCTGACTTAGGACATTGTTTCTACCTCATACCTCGTAGGCTTAAAATGGTGAGGAATTTTGGTCTGG
>NW_026468761.1:7500-11920 GCF_026875155.1 Cherax quadricarinatus | reverse complement strand
ATAAAAGTGTTCATTAAAAAAGGTGGTAATATCATATTAACAAAAGAAGAGGCTATCTTGCAGGGATAACGAGAAAGTGGATATCCCGAGTGAGAGGAAGAACAGCGAATTGATCCGCGAAACCATTCCAGGCCAGCCAAAGCGATCTCCTTCGCTGATAACACCTCGGAAAGCGATAAAACCCATCTCACCCGATATCAAACGCGTTATCCAGACCACCGCCGACATCCAAGCAGTTCGTGGTCTAATTCATTTCGTAAGTCGTTTTATCCCCCCCCCCCCAAATAAAGAACATTCCAGGAGCTATTTCCCGGCGCTGATCAATGAGATTTTACTAAACATTTGGCCAAAAATAAAAGAACAGTGATACTTTTTTTCCATTCAGCAGTGAAGTATATTTAAGTATGATGGTATTTATGACCCCGAGAGCCATAGTTACACAATATGGAAACACATTTATAAAATAAATAACTGAAATTCCTACAAAATACACGTGCGTCTACTTACATGCATTGAAAATAATAAGAAAATCAGCTTTCAGCAATAAATGGTATGTAATCTATGATGAACATAGTTATGTTACGCCATATCAGAGCGACATGTTGGTGTTAAATCCGGATAGAATGTTCTAGTGGAAGCAGCAGATCTAAATCCTTGAAAATCCCATCATTCAGAAATAGAGAGGATTAGCGTCTGATAATGTTGATTATGACGGAGATTATTGACGTTTGTCTTGTGTACTGCCAGGAACACCCAGTGTACAGGGAAGGTTGAGTCCTTCATGTTTACTGGTGAAGTAGGTTTGTTTACTGGTGAAGTAGGTCTGTTTACTGGTGAAGTAGGTCTGTTTACTGGTGAAGTAGGTCTGTTTACTGGTGAAGTAGGTCTGTTTACTGGTGAAGTAGGTCTGTTTACTGGTGAAGTAGGTCTGTTTACTGGTGAAGTAAGTCTGTTTACTGGTTAAGTAGGTTTGTTTACTGGTGAAGTAGGTCTGTTTACTGGTGAAGTAGGTCTGTTTACTGGTGAGGTAGGTCTGTTTACTGGTGAAGTAGGTCTGTTTACTGGTGAAGTAGGTCTGTTCACTGGTGAGGTAGGTCTGTTTACTGGTGAGGTAGGTCTGTTTACTGGTGAAGTAGGTTTGTTTTCTGGTGAGGTAGGTCTGTTTACTGGTGAAGTAAGTCTGTTTACTGGTGAAGTAGGTTTGTTTACTGGTGAAGTAGGTCTGTTTACTGGTGAAGTAGGTATGTTCACTGGTGAGGTAGGTCTGTTTACTGGTGAGGGTGTGTAGACAGCCTGTACTGTCTGCACAGACAGCCTATACTGTATGCCAGCTTAGTTCATATTTCGCAGCACTCAGGTGCTGCCCTCTAGGCCTGCCCAGGTCAGTGGGACGCTGGTCCCACTCGGACTCACTTACTCAGCGGCCTAGAAGCAGTCAATTAGTCTACTCTCTCTCTCCCTCGTGAGCATGGCCCTCCTGGGCCATGGGCACAACACACAAGCCTGTGTACCCACCACGACATTGCAAATAAAGTAAAGAAGCCTCCGAAGACGTATCATTCACTCACCCACTTCCAGCATCACCAAACAAACTCGTTATAAATGGTGGGAAGCGGTGGTCGCAGCAGTTGTGTTTGCCCAGAGAGAGGAAGGAAATGGAATGAAGTTGTGTTCACTTCATCACCCTACACTAGAAACTTCCGTCTCTCAACGAGTTATCCTGATGTTGTGTCTGCACGTTTCAGCATCCAGACACAGGTACAAGCAGGATCTAGCCGAAATTTGCCGAATTTTTTCGAGAATTGTAAGTGGCGTCCCAGTGACCCCACGCTACAGCGTCCCACGCTGTTTCTCAAGTCACGTGTTCAGCGTCTCTTGTATGTTCTCCTATTGTTGTTCAGCTCAGCACAGCTATTTCAACAAGCCAGAGGTGAGTTTTGTGGTGAGGGAAGTCTGTTTACTGGTGAGGGATGTCTGTTTACTGGTGAGGTAGGTCTGTTTACTGGTGAGGGAGGTCTGTTTACTGGTGAGGTAGGTCTGTTTACTGGTGAGGTAGGTCTGTTTACTGGTGAGGGAGGTCCTGTTTACTGGTGAGGTAGGTCTGTTTACTGGTGAGGTAGGTCTGTTTTACTGGTAGAGGGAGGTCTGTTTACTGGTGAGGTAGGTCTGTTTACTGGTGAGGTAGGTCTGTTTACTGGTGAGGGAGGTCTGTTTACTGGTGAGGTAGGTCTGTTTACTGGTGAGGTAGGTCTGTTTACTGGTGAGGGAGGTCTGTTTACTGGTGAGGTAGGTCTGTTTACTGGTGAGGGAGGTCTGTTTACTGGTGAGGTAAATCTATTTAAATGTGAGGGAGGTCTGTTTACTGGTGAGGTAGGTTTGTTTACTGGTGAGGTAAGTCTGTTTACTGGTGAGGTAGGTCTGTTTACTGGTGAGGGAGGTCTGTTTACTGGTGAGGTAGGTCTGTTTACTGGTGAGGTAGGTCTGTTTACTGGTGAGGTAGGTCTGTTTACTGGTGAGGGAGGTCTGTTTACTGGTGAGGTAGGTCTGTTTACTGGTGAGGGAGGTCTGTTACTGGTGAGGTAAATCTGTTTACTGGTGAGGGAGGTCTGTTTACTGGTGAGGTAGGTTTGTTTACTGGTGAGGTAAGTCTGTTTACTGGTGAGGTAGGTCTGTTTACTGGTGAGGTAGGTCTGTTTACTGGTGAGGGAGGTCTGTTTACTGGTGAGGTAGGTCTGTTTACTGGTGAGGGAGGTCTGTTTACTGGTGAGGTAGGTCTGTTTACTGGTGAGGTAGGTCTGTTTACTGGTGAGGTAGGTCTGTTTACTGGTGAGGTAAGTCTGTTTACTGGTGACGTAGGTCTGTTTACTGGTGAGGTAGGTCTGTTTACTGGTGAAGTAGGTCTGTTCACTGGTGAGGTAGGTCTGTTTACTGGTGAGGTAGGTCTGTTTATTGGTGAGGTAGGTCTGTTTACTGGTGAAGTAGGTCTGTTTACTGGTGAAGTAGGTCTGTTTACTGGTGAAGTAGTCTTATTTAAAAGTGAGATAGATCGGTTTACCAGTACAGTATGTGAGTCACTTTTGTAAATTAGTTACTTGTAAGTAAATCACTTGTAAATCAGGCAGCTGTGAGTTTCTCGTGGAATTGACCACTTTAGATGAGAAATGCGAGTAATAAAGCTAGAAAATAAAAGTTAAGAAGGTGAGGAAGGTGAATGAGAACAACTTCTCAAAAGCATTTATGCAAGTTAAATGTTGTTAGAATAAATATAAGGAATTGTGTTAAGTTTCGCGGAGGAAGATTTTTATATATATATATATATATATATATATATATATATATAATATATATATATATATATATATATAATATATATATATATTAACATCCTGGCTGTGTCCCATCGAGGCAATGTGAACCGAAAACGAAACACTTTCACCATCATTCTCACTATCTTGTCAGAGGCGCGCAGATACAACAGTTTAGATGTTCCTCTAAGTTTAAACAGCAAGTATCCCAAACCCCGTCCTTGAGAGTGCAGGCACTGTACTCCCTTGCCTACCTTCAGGACTCAAGTCCGACTAACCTGTTATCCTGAATCCCTGTACAACATAATAAATTAAATCGGCGAGTTAGGCCTAAGAAAGCAAGGGTGTTTTCTGCCGAATAACCAGAGGGATTTTTTTTCATGCCATGAGTATTAAATGAATATTAAATAAATATTAAACAAATTTGAACTGCTCTATGATATATTTAGGAGAAAATGGCCCAAAATATTACCTATGGTAGGTTAAGTTAGGTTAGGTGAGGTTAGGTTAAATTAGGTTTGGTGAGGTTAGGTTAGGTTAGGTGAGGTTAGGTTAGGTTAGGTTAGGTAGCTTAGGTGAGGTTAGGTTAGGTGAGGTTAGGTTAGGGTAGGTGAGGTTAGGTTAGGGTAGGTGAAGTTAGGTTAGGTTAGGTTAGGTTAGGTTAGGTGAGGTTAGGTTAGGGTAGGTTAGGTTAGGTTAGGTTAGGTTAGGTTAGGTTAGGTTAGGTTATGTTAGGTGAGGTTAGGCTAGGTGAGGTTAGGTTAGGGTAGGTGAAGTTAGGTTAGGTTAGGTGAGGTTAGGTTAGGTGTGAGGTTAGGTTAGGTTAGGTTAGGTTAGGTTAAGTGAGGTTAAGTTAGGTTAGGTGAATTTAGGTTAGGTTAGGTTAGGTTAAGTTAGGTTAGGTTAGGTTAGGTTAGGTTAGGTTAGGTATAGGTTAGGTTGTTAGGTGAGGTTAGGCTAGGTGAGGTTAGGTTAGGGTAGTTGAAGTTAGGTTAGGTTAGGTGAGGTTAGGTTAGGGTAGGTGAGGTTAGGTTAGGTTAGGTTATGGTTAGGTTAAGTGAGGTTAAGTTAGGTTAGGTTAGGTGAATTTAGGTTAGGTAGGTTAGGTTAAGTTA
>NW_026468761.1:0-5000 GCF_026875155.1 Cherax quadricarinatus | reverse complement strand
TAAATGTCGATGAAGAAAGGAAGGCGGTAATTTCATGCATTGGCCAGGGAGGTATGACAATTTTTAGGAGTGAAGAAGAGCAGGATGTGAGTGTGGGGGAGGTGCGTGAGGCATTATGTAGAATGAAAGAGGGTAAAGCAGCTGGAACTGATGGGATCAAGAAAGAAATGTTAAAAGCAGGGGGGGTTATGGTGTTGGAGTGGTTGGTATTTTTGTTTAATAAATGTATGAAAGAGTGGAAGGTACCTAGAGATTGACAGAGAGCATGTATAGTTCCTTTATATAAAGGGAAGGGGGACAAAAGAGATTGTAAAAATTATAAGGGAATAAATTTACTGAGTATACCAGGTAAAGTGTACGGTAGAGTTATTACTGAAAGAATTAGAGGTAAGACAGAGAGCAGGATTGCAGATGAGCAAGGAGACTTTAGAGTTGGTAGGGGATATGTAAATCAAGTGTTTACATTGTAGTATATATGTGAACAGTATTCAGATAAAGGTAGGGAAGTTTTCATTGCGTTTATGGGTTTAGAAAAGGCATACGATAGAGTGGATAGGGGAGCAATGTGGCAAATTTTACAAGTTTATAGAATAGGTAGTAAGTACTAAATGCTGTAAAGAGTTTTTATAAGGATAGTGAGGCTCAGGTTAGGGTGTGTAGAAGAGAGGGAGACTACTTCCTGGTAAAAGTAGGTCTTAGACAGGGATGTGTAATGTCACCATGGTTGTTTAATATATTTATAGATGAGGTTGTAAAAGAAGTAAATGCTAGGGTGTTCGGGAGAGGGGTGGGATTAAATTATGGGAAATCAAATACAAAATGGGAGTTTACACAGTTACCTTTTGCTGATGATACTGTGCTTTTGGAAGATTCTGAAGAAAAGTTGCAAAGGTTAGTGGACGAGTTTGGGAGTCTGTGTGAAGATAGAAAGTTGAAAGTGAACATAGGTAAGAGTAAGGTGATGAGGGTATCAAACGATTTAGATAAAGAAAAATTGGATATCACATTGGAGAGAAGGAGTATGGAAGAAGTGGATGGGTTTATGAAGGATGAGGCTAACAATAGAATTGATGAAGAAAAAAAAGGTGAATGGTGCATTGAGGTATATGTCTTCTTCTTCTTCTTCTTCTGATGACCAGAGCTTTGGTAAGATGGGTAAGGATGGAAATATTGGAAAAGGGTGGGAGGGGGGGAGAGGTGGCCCAACCACTTTGGTGTAATTTAAAAAGTGTATGTGAATTGATAAGATATTCTTTAAGGGGTATAATACTAACCCATCAGAGTCACATAGATATAATAGGTATATAAGTACATGACTCTGAATTGGTAGTAGTTATACAAGTTTTTTTTTTTTTTGTTTTTTTTCGCGATTGCACAACGGATATTTATACGACAAGAAAGGCAATAATTTTCTGGCCAGTTTATAAGTTCGTGACAATAGCTTCTTAATGGTGGTGTCCAACGATAATCAATAGCATAATTTTACATTAGAAAGTTATTTAAGATGTCTCCCTAAATGGGGGCGATGATTTACTCAGTATACATAGAAGGGTTCTGGTGGTATCCAATCTTCTTCATCAGGTAAGTTGCTCAAAATCATGGGTCGAGGGTAATCATCTTTATGAATAAAACGACGGACCCTCTGTGGGAGAGTCATTCTTTGAGTCCTGTGAGGTGGAGTATTGATGGTGTAATCGGTGGTATTTATCACTTGTATAGGATGTTCTCTATCTGGCATGTATAGTTCTTGCATTGTATAAAGTTGTTTCTTTTTTAGGGTGTCAAGGCGTACATTTATGGCAGTAATATCTTGTTGTGTGTGTAAATCTGCCATTTTAACTCTGTCTCTCCTCCTGGTATCGGTAATAAAGCGAAGAGCTCCATTCTGGACCCTTTGTAACCGTAGCATGTTGGTCTTTGTTGTTAATGACATTGGGACACAAGGGTATTCGAGTATAGGTCTTATTATCATTTTGTACAGATGTTTTTTGACATGTGGAGGGGCTTGATTGAATCGAAAGAGTCTGCTAAGACCGGCTTTGGCTGTGTTGATCTTTTTAGTTACATGAGATGTTGAGTGGAGCAGCCTGTCTATTTCATATCCCAAGATCTTGTTAGGGTTTCTAATAGCTACAGGTGTACCTCTGATGGAGATACCCCCTTTATCTTCGATGGTTGATGCAAAACATCCTATCGTGCTAACAAGGACCTTGTCAGGATTAGTCGTAATTCTCCATTTCTTCTCCCAATTAGATGTACGACGAAGTTCAATATTCATTTTTTCTATGACTCTCTCATACTTGTATTTTCCTGTTACTGGAGTTGATGAGACGACATGAATAACATCATCTGCAAACTGTGTCACAATTGTGTCATTAAACTCTGGTTGAGGAAGGTCATTCACATAAATGTTAAACAGAAGTGGACTGAGACAAGAACGAGGTATATGTGGAGACAAAAAAAAAAAGAAAATGTTATCCATGGAGGCAAAGCGGGGAATGTACGAAAGTACAGTGGTAACAACACTCTTATATGGGTGTGAAGCTTGGGTTGCAAATGTTGCAGCGAGGAGACGGTTGGAGGCAGTGGAGATATAAGGGCAATGTGTGTCGTAAATATGCAGAGAATTCGTAGTGTGAAAATTAGTAGGAAGTGTGGAGTTACTAAAAGTATTAGTCAGAGGGCTGAAGAGGGGTTGTTGAGGTGGTTTAGTCATTTAGAGAGAATGGAACAAAGTAGAATGACTTGGAGAACGTATAGATCTGTTAGGGAAGGAAGGTTGGAGGGAGGGGGTAAAGGAGGTTTTGTGGGCGAGAAGCTTGAATTTCCAGCAAGTGTGCGTGAGCGTGTTCGATAGGAGTGAATGGAGACGAATGGTTTTTGGGATCTGACGAGCTGTTGGAGTGTGAGCAGGATAATATTTAGTGAAGGTATTCAGGGAAACCGGTTATTTTTATGTAGCCGGACTTGAGTACTGGAAATGAGAAGTACAATGCCTGCACTCTAAAGGAGGGGTTTGGGATATTGGCAGTTTGGAGGGACGTCTAAACTATCGTATCTGGGCGCCTCTGCAAAGACAGTGATTATGTATGAGTGATAGTGAAAGTGTTGACTGATAATGAAAGTTTTTTCTTTCTTTTTGGGTTTTTATTTCTTTGGGTCACACTGCTTTGGTGGAAAACGGCCGAAGTGTTTATATATATATATATATATATATATATATATATATATATATATATATATATATATATATATATATATATATATATATATATATATATATATACATATATATATATATTATTAGTTGTCAGATATTATTATTATTTTATTACCATGAAAAAGAAGACTGCCTATAGGAGTAAAATATAGCACACACACACACATACATACATATATATATATATACACACACACACACACCGGGGCCAGGAGCTGAGTCTCGACCCCTGCAACCACAATTAGGTGAGTACACACACACACTCAGACACACACACTCAGACACACACACACACACATACACACACACACACACACACACACACACATACACACACAAACACACACACACACACACACACACCCACAAACACACACACACACACACACACACACACACACACACACACACACACACACACACACACAAACACACACACACACACACACATGGAGCGGGGAGAGAGAGAGGACCCAGTAGCAACCGGTGAAGAGGCGGGGCCAGGAGCTAGGACTCGACCCCTGCAACCACAAATAGGTGAGTACACACATACACACACCACACACACACACAGGCCTAGTGTCTAATCGACATGTGCCTAGGACAGAATGGTAACTAACACACACACACACACACACACACACACACACCACACACACACATACACACACACACACACACACACACACACACACACACACACACACACACACACACACACACACACACAAACACACACACACACACACACACACACACACACACACACACACACACACACACACAAACACACAGTAAGAATAGAATAACTCACATCAACGTTGACGCCAGGAACCAGGAAAGTGCTCTTAGTAACGTTGTTAGCTGGGATGAACTGATAGAAGAGTTTCTCTCCCTTGTACCACTTAAGACTGTAGAGTGTAGCATTGTCCAGCTTATATCTGCACCATAGTTCAGCCCTCGACCCTCGCACCTTATATTGTGGTACATGTACCTCCTGCATCTCCAGCGAGGTACCGCAGCCTGGGGAATAAGATGGTGTTATTACTGTGGTACACGTACCCATTGCATCTCCAGCGAGGTACCGCACCCTGGGGAATAAGATGGTATTATTACTGTGGTACATGTACCTCCTGCATCTCCAGTGAGGTACCGCAGCCTGGGGAATAAGATGGTGTTATTACTGTGGTACATGTACCCATTGCATCTCCAGAGAGGTACCGCACCCTGGGGAATAAGATGGTATTATTACTGTGGTACATGTACCTCCTGCATCTACGGCTAGGTACCGCAGCCTGGGGAGTAAGATGGTATTATTACCAGAGGGGAGCAAGATGGTATTATATTGTGGTACATGTATCACTTGCATTTCCTGAAAGGTACCGCATCCTGGGGAGTAAGATGGTGTTATTACCCTATGGAGGAAGATGTTATTACTCGGGGATGAAGATGTTATTACCCAGGGGAGAAATATAGTCTTAGACACTTGAGAGGAATGCAGTCTTGCTGCGGAAGATAGTCTCACACACTGGGGAAGATAGTCTCACACACTGGGGAAGATAGTCTCACACACTGGGGAAGATAGTCTCACACACTGGGGAAGATAGTCTCACACACTGGGGAAGATAATTTCATACACTGGGGAAGATAGTCTCACACTCTGGAAGAAGATAGTCTCACTCACTGGGGGAATATAGTCCCACACACTGGGGGAAGATAGTTTCACACACTGGGGGAAGATAGTCTCACACACTGGGGCTTTAGAGTCTCACACACTGGG
>NW_026468760.1:0-12844 GCF_026875155.1 Cherax quadricarinatus | reverse complement strand
GCCCCCCCAGTATGAAAACGACTAGCTCGAAAGTCAAACTGACCAAAAACTGCTGTATAGCCACATTAGGGGAAGACAACAGTCAAGGACCGGGATAAGGCTGAGGAAAAAAGGGGGAGAACTCCAAAACGATCAAGAGGTATGTGAGGAGCTCAACACAAGTTTTTAAGGAAGTATTTACAGTAGAGACAGGAAGGACTCTGGGGGACAGACCAGATGGGGACACCAGCAAGGAATACACCAACAAGTGTTGGACGACATACATACAGATGAGGAGGAGGTGAAGAAACTGCTAAGGGACATCGATACCTCAAAGGCAATGGGACCGGAAAAACATCTCCCCGGGGTCCTTAGAGGGAGCAGATATGTTGTGCGTGCCACTTACCACAATCTTCAACACGTCCCTGGAAAACTGGGCAACTACCTGAGGTATGGAAGACGGCAAATGTAGTTCCCATTTTTAAAAAAGGAGACAGAAAAGAGGCACTAATGGAGAAGATTATCAGGAGGAGAGTGGTGGAGCACCTGGAACGGAACAAGAGTATAAATGCCAACCAGCACGGATTCACGGAAGGCAAATCTTGTGTAAACAAACCTTTGGAGTTTTATGATAAAATAACAGAAGTAAGACACGAGAGAGAGGGGTGGGTTGATTGCATCTTCTTGGACTGCAAGAAGGCCTTTGACACAGTTCCTCACAAGAGATTAGTGCAGAAGCTAGAGCATCAGGTGCATATAACAGGAAGGGCACTGCAATGGATCAGAGAATACCTGACAGGGAGCAACAACGAGTCATGGTACGTAATGATGTATCACAGTGGGCATCTGTACGAGGGGGGGTCCCACAGGGGTCGGTCCTAGGACCAGTGCTATTTTGGTATTATGTGAACGACATGATGGAAGGGTTTAGACTCAGAAGTGTCCCTGTTTGCAGATGATGTGAAGTTAATGAGGAGAATTAAATCTGATGAGGACCAGGCAGGACTTAAAAGAGACCTGGACAGACTGACACCTGGTCCAGGCAAATGGCTTCTCGAATTTAATCCTGCCAAATGCAAAGTCATAAGATAGGGGAAGGGCACAGAAGACCACAGACAGAGTATAGGCTAGGTGGGGCCAAAAACTGCAAACCTCACCAAGGAGAAAGATCTTTTGGGGGGGAGTATAACACCGAGCATGTCTCCGGAAGCACACATCAATCAATAACTGCTGCAGCATATGGGCGCCTGGCAAACCTGAGAACAGCATTCCGATACCTTAGTAGGAAACATTCAAGACACTGTACACCGTGTATGTCAGGGCCCCTACTGGAGGTATGCAGCACCTGTTTCGAACCCGCACTTGATAAAGCACGTCAAAAAACTAGAGAAAGTACAAAGGTTTGTGACAAGGTTAGTTCCAGAGCTAAGGGGTATGTCCTATGAAGAAAGATTAAGGGAAATCGGCCTGACGAACTGGAGGACTGGAGGGTCAGGGGAGACATGATAACGAATATAAAATACTGCGTGGAATAGACAAGGTGGACAAAGACAGGAATGTTCCAGGGAGGGGACACAGAAACAAGAGGCCACAATTGAAGTTGAAGACACAAATGTGTCAGAGAGATATTAGGAAGTATTTCTTCAGTCATTTGAGTTGTAAGGCAGTGGAATAGCCTAGAAAATGACGTAGTGGAGGCAGGAATCATACACAGTTTTAAGACGAGGTTTGATAAGCTCTGACCCGGGGAGAGAGGGGGCCCCGTACCCAACCGTTGAGAGGCTGGGCCAGGAGCTAGACTCGCCCTTGCAACCACAAATAGGTGAGTACAAATAGGTGAGTACACACACACACACACACACAACACACACCCAAAACCACACACCAACACACACACACACACAACACACACACCCACACCATCACACATCACAGTCCGCAGACGTGGGTGCACAAGGCTCAGAACCTTATGTTTTAAGGCGTTCAGTAACTGCTAGCAGTAATCAGTGGTAGTGACAATGCCCGTCATACCCAAGTTATTAGTTAAAGAAAGTCGAGAGGAAGCCTGAATCTTAATATTTCCAAGGCCAATCGTTAGGGGCCTAGTAGGCACCTGATGCCACACAGATTCAATATACAAAGATCAAAGTGAGTGTGAGCGGGTTCAAGAATTACGAGAGATCGTTAACAAGGAAATGTGGCACCATACATTTGAGAGTGAAAAAGTTAATAAGCAAAAGGGAAAGGGAAAAATAAATATGTAACAAGGGAAGGTGACAGTATGGCCTGCTGAAGCGTGACGTCACACAGTTGTGGGGACATTATACATTTAAAGTGTAACACCGATGTGAGTTGTTTCCATCATAAGTGAAAAGTGAATCAATAAAGATCGGGTGATGAGCATTATGGTTTATAAAACACGGGTGGAGGATTTTCAAATAGTGATAAAAGGGCCTGGGTACAACGACTACGTCATCAGCATCTGGCAACCTGTCCCACACCTGCCAGCCAATATTGCTCACCTATGTGGTTGCAGTTGTCGGGCTCTGATTCTGGTTTGCATCACGTTAGATCTGGTACTCCTGCAAACTGTTACCAGAATTCAGTAGAAAAGTAAGGTAAGGTGAAGATAGAGGTGCGAGAGTGCGAGAGTAAAGCGGTCCTAGGGGGTTAAAGTTAGACACCCGAAGCTGAGACAAGCAATTTTACCCCCCCCCCCCCCCTTAGTTACTTTCTGTATTTAAAGTAAATTTGATAGTTTTAATTACTTTGGTAAGTATTAGTATGAATACTAGAAGTGGGGCACACACCACACACCACACACACACAGGAACAAGCAGCCCGGCACTTGTAAAGCTGTAGTACACACGCACACACCCACCACACATACACGGATTTCACCCTTCCGTTAACTGACCTGATAACCCTCCTCTACATTCCACTATTCACTATTCCCCCCTCTTTTTCCTCTCTCCTCAATACCATCTCCCTCCTCCTCCTCTCCCTTTCTCTCTCCCTTTCCTCTCCCCTCCCCCCCCCTCTAACATCTTTTCCCCTCTGCACCTCCCCCTCTAACATCTCTCCCTTCTAACATCTCACCCTTCTAACACCCTCTCCCTCTTCCCCATCTGTCTCTCTCCCCTCTCCTCTCTTTTTCCCCCTATCCTCTCTCTCCCCTCTCTCTCTTCCATCTTCCCCTCCCCCCCCTTCTCCCCTTCTCTTCCCCCTCTCTCCTCTCTCTTTTTTTTTATTTTTTTTACACGGGTTTGCAGGTGGTTGCCCCCACCTCTCTGTCTTCTGAGTCCCTTCGTCTCCTCTGTGAACACTTCTTTGATTTTTTTGAGTTTCCTCACATACTTATGGTATTTCTTGTTGTCTCTCCTTCCTTTCTTGCCTGATTACCTGGTTCTTGACTGTTGTTTTCTCCTGATTTTGGCTTGTTAAAACTTCGGGAAGATTTGGCTTTCGCTGCTATGTCGTTTTATATTGTCTTTGGGGCGTCCCTTCTTTCTGTGATATTCATTTGGCTCTACGCCCCCGGCTTTTCTTATTTCTCTGGGTCCTGCCTTCTATATTTCTTCCATTCCTAGCACACTTGGTTTTTCCCATCCCTGCACTTTGGGTGAACTATGGCCTCTCCGGGCCCTTTTTTTCATTTTTCCTGTTACTTGGGTACAAGCCTCTCATTGGGCCTCCTTTTGCACTTGTTTTTCATATTCCATCATCTCATTAACTGCTTCCCTGCCAGTTCTCTGTCCCATTGAACCCCCGCAGGAAGTTCCCTCATTCCCGTGTAGCCCCCTTTCTTGAAGTTTGGTTCATTGTCTGGTCTTCTTGCTTCCCTCCCTTGCGTTTCACTGTTATTGTGGTGTGTGTGTGACCCCTTTTGTGAGGTTGCGGGGTCGAGTCCAAGCTCTGGCCCCGCCTCTTCACTGGTCGTACTAGGTCACTCTCCCTGAACCCTGGCTTATCATACTCTGCTTAAAGCTGGGGTATGGATCTGCCTCCACTACATCGTTCCCAAACTATTCCACTTCCGACTACTCTGTGGCTGAAGAAGTACTTCCTAACATCCCTGTGATTCATCTGTGTCTTCAACTTCCAACTGTGTCCCCTTGTTACTGTGTCCAATCTCTGGAACATCCTGTCTTTGTCCACCTTGTCAATTCCTCTCAGTATTTTGTATGTCGTTATCATGTCTCCCTATCTCTCCTGTTCTCCAGTGTCGTCAGGTTGATTTCCCTTAACCTCTCCTAGTAGGACATACCTCTTAGCTCTGGGACTAGTCTTGTTGCAAGCCTTTGCACTTTCTCTACTTTCTTTACGTGCTTGGCTAGGTGTGGGTTCCAAACAGGTGCCGCATACTCCAACATGGGCCTAACGTACACGGTGTACAGGGTCCTGAACGATTTCCCTTTTTAAGATTCGGAATGCTGTTCTGAGGTTTGCTAGGTGCCCGTATGCTGCAGCAGTTATTTGGTTGATGTGCGCTTCAGGAGATGTGCCTGGTGTTATACTCACCCCAAGATTTTTTTTCCTTGAGTGAGGTTTGTAGTCCTGGCCCCTATATGTACTCCGTCTGCGGTCTTCTCTGCCCTTCCCCAATCTTCATGACTGCAAATTGGTGGGGTTAAACTCCAGGAGCCAATGCTGGACCCTGTGTGCAGCCTGTCCAGATCTCTTTGTGTTCTGCCGGTCTTTTTATCAAATGAATTCTTCTCATCAACTTCACGTCATCTGCAAACAGGGACACTTCAGAGTCTATTCCTTCCGTCATGTCATTCCAAATACCAGAAATAGCACTGGTCCTAGGACTGACCCCTGTGGGACCCGCTGGGCACAGGTGCTCACTCTGACACCTGGCTGCTGTCACCATGTCATAGACTCTAGTAGGTTTGTGACACAGGATTTCCCATCCCTAAATCATGTTGGCTGCTGCTGATGAGATCATTCCTTTCTAGGTGTTCCCACTCTTCTCCGATAATCTTCTCCATGATTTTGCATACTATACATGTCAGTGACACTGGTCTGTTTGTTTAGTGCTTCATGTCTGTCTCCTTTTTTAAAGATTGGGACTACATTTGCTGTCTTCATGCCTCAGGCAATCTCCATGTTTCGATAGAGGGATTTAATATTGTTGTTATGGGTACACATAGTGCCTCTGCTCCCTCTCTCAGGACCCATGGAGAGATGTTATCCGGCCCCTTTGCCTTTGAGGTATCTAGCTCACTCAGAAGCCTCTTCTCTTCTTCCTCGGTTGTGTGTACTGTGTCCAGCACATGGTGGTGTGCCCCACCTCTCCGTCTTTCTGGAGCCCCTTCTGTCTCCTCTATGAAGACTTCTTTGAATTTCTTGTTGAATTCCTCACATACTTCACGGTCATTTCTTATTGCCTCTCCTCCTTCCTTCCTTAGCCTGATTACCTGATTACCTTAGCTGTCTACGTAACATTGTCTATTGACCAGCCTGGTAACCACATAGTCCGTATAACATTGTCCATTGACCTGCCAGGTAATCAAATAGTCTGTGTAACATTGTGCGTTGACCAGCCAGGTACTGTGAATCTTGCCCCAGATACAGTGTTACACTGTTAAAAATTTCAAGTTGATCAAATAAGACATACTACACTTATAAACGAAAAATTTCGAGAAAAAATTTTTTTATTAAAAAAATTCTGAAAATAAGAAAGCCCTGTCTCGGAAAATTTAAAAACCCACTAAATTTTAGAAATATTTTTCATGTATTTTTTTATCTTTATTAATTTTGTTTTTAAAAAATAGCAAATTGCCAGGCATACTGGGCGAAATTAGTGTAAAAGTACTTATATTTAAGATATACCGGTCTTTAGGGTTTGAAGTCGAGCAGCAGAGCCATTCTCTAGTTATTACATGGGAAGCAATTTAATAAAATTTGCAAATTTAAATTTACACAGCTCGAAGTTAACACCAAGTTATCTTTTAACAAAGTAAATCAATGGTGAAAGTTTCAAGCCTATCAGAAAAGGAATTCTCCAGTGTGTGGTTTCAACGGTACCAAGCTTTTTTTTTTAATCATTTAAGTAAAATTTCAACGTTGCATCTACTCAGACTAAACTTTAAGACATCATCATTCTTACACAAACGTAATAATTAGTATTTTGATCACACAGTATAACAGTGTGATCTGGTATCTTGGGTTTTTATTGTGTACAACAGTGTGATCTTTGTAACTGTTGTTATTGTGTACACTAGTGTGATCTTCGTAACTGCTATTTTGTACACTAGTGTGATCTTTGTAACTGTTGTTACTGTGTACACTAGTGTGATCTTTCTATTATTACCTGGAGTTTACCTGGAGAGAGTTCCGGGGGTCAACGCCCCCGCGGCCCGGTCTGTGACCAGGCCTCCTGGTGGATCAGAGCCTGATCAACCAGGCTGTTGCTGCTGGCTGCACGCAAACCAACGTACGAGCCACAGCCCGGCTGATCAGGAACTGACTTTAGGTGTTTGTCCAGTGCCAGCTTGAAGACTGCCAGGGGTCTGTTGGTAATCCCCCCTTATGTGTCCTGGGAGGCAGTTGAACAGTCTCGGGCCCCTGAACTTTTTGTATGGTCTCTTAACGTGCTGTGACACCCCCTGCTTTTCTTTGGGGGGATGGTGCATCGTCTGCCAAGTCTTTTGCTTTCGTAGTGAGTGATTTTCGTGTGCAAGTTCGGTACTAGTCCCTCTAGGATTTTCCAGGTGTATATAATCATGTATCTCTCCCTCCTGCGTTCCAGGGAATACGGGTTTTTAGGAACCTCAAGCGCTCCCAGAAATTTGAGGTGTTTATCCCCGTTATGCGCCCCGGGGAAAGTTCCTGTACATTTTCAAGGTGGGCCCAATTTCACCTGCCTTGAAAGGGGCTGTTAGTGTGCAGCAATATTCCAGCCTAGATAGAACAAGTGACCTGATGAGTGTCACATGGGCTTGGCCTCCTATTTTTGGGAAGGTTCTCATTATCCATCCTGTCATTTTTCTAGCAGATGCGATTGATACAATGTTATGGTCCTTGAAGGTGAGATCCTCCGCATGATCACTCCACAGGTCTTTGACGTGGTGTTTCGCTCTATTTTGTGGCCAGAATTTGTTTTGTACTCTGATGAAGATTTAATTTCCTCATGTTTACCATATCTGAGTACATATTGAGTACACAAGTGTGTTATTTCTGATAAAGTGTACACTAGTGTGATATTTCTGTTAAAGTGTACACTAGTGTGATATTTCTGTTAAAGTGTACACTAGTGTGATATTTCTGTTAAAGTGTACACTAGTGTGATATTTCTGTTAAAGTGTACACTAGTGTGATATTTCTGTTAAAGTGTACACTATTTGTGATATTTCTGTTTAAAGTGTACACTAGTGTAAATATTTCTGTTAAAGTGTACACTATGTGATATTTCTGTTAAAGTGTACACTAGTGTGATATTTCTGTTAAAGTGTACACTAGTGTGATATTTCTGTTATTGTGTACACCAGTGTGATATTTCTGTTATTGTGTACACCAGTGTGATATTTCTGTTGTGTACACCAGTGTGATATTTCTGTTATTGTGTACACCAGTGTGATATTTCTGTTATTGTGTACACCAGTGTGATATTTCTGTTATTGTGTACACTAGTGTGATATTTCTGTTAAAGTGTACACTAGTGTGATATTTCTGTTAAAGTGTACACTAGTGTGATATTTCTGTTAAAGTGTACACTAGTGTGATATTTCTGTTAAAGTGTACACTAGTGTGATATTTCTGTTAAAGTGTACACTAGTGTGATATTTCTGTTAAAGTGTACACTAGTGTGATATTTCTTTTAAAAGTGAAACACTAGTGTGATATTTCTGTTAAAGTGTACACTAGTGTGATATTTCTGTTATTGTGTACACCAGTGTGATATTTCTGTTATTGTGTACACCAGTGTGATATTTCTGTTGTTTACCCAGTGTGTATTTCTGTTATTTTTGTACACCAGTGTGATATTTCTGTTATTGTGTACCAGTGTGATATTTCTGTTATGTGTACACTAGTGTGATATTTTTTTAAGTGTACACCAGTGGGGATATTTCTGTTATTGTGTAACCAGTGTGATATTTTGTTTTTGTGTACACCAGTGTGATATTCTGTTATTGTGTACCCAGTGTGAATTTCTGTTATTGTGCACACCAGTGTGATATTTCTGTTATTGTGTACACCAGTGTGATATTTCTGTTATTGTGTACACCAGTGTGATATTTCTGTTATTGTGTACACCAGTGTGATATTTCTGTTATTGTGTACACCAGTGTGATATTTCTGTTGTTCACCAGTGTATATTTCTGTTGTGTACACCAGTGTGATATTTCTGTTGTGTAAAACCAGTGTGATATTTCTGTTGTGTACACCAGTGTGATATTTCTGTTGTGTACAGTGTGATATTTCTGTTGTGTACACCAGTGTGATTTTTTCTGTTGTGTACACCAGTGTGATATTCTGTTGGTACCCAGTGTGTATTTGTTGTGTACACCAGTGTGATTTTTCTGTTTTGTGTACACAGTGGCTGTGTATCTTGTTAGTATTGTGTATATATTTTTATTATAATAAAGGGGGGAAGGGCTAAACCCGGAAGATTATACAGCGCCTGGGGGGGGGGATGTGGAAGGCATTCAGGCTTATTGGGGAACTGAGCACGATCCAATTCCTAATAAGAGCCCCTCCCAACTCAAGGGAACCTTCTTGAGGGGTATTGTGTATAACAGCGTAAGATCTGCATTTGAGGTGTTACTGTGTATAACAATGTAATCTTTGTATCTGTTGTTACAGTGAATAACAATGTGATAAATGTATTTATGTTGTTGCAGTGTATACAGTGTGATATATGTATCTATGTTGCTACAGTGAATAATAATGATATATGTATCTATGTTGTTACAGTGTATATAATGTGATATGTATCTATGTTGCTACAGTAAATAATAATGATATATGTATCTATGTTGCTACAGTGAATAATAATGATATATGTATCTATGTTGTTACAGTGTATACAGTGTGATGTATGTATCTATGTTGTTACAGTGAATAATAATATGATATATGTATTTCTGTTGTTACAGTGAATACAGTGTGATATATGTAGTTGTTGCTACAGTGAATAATAATGTGATATATGTACAACGCGATTTTTAGATCTACTTTTATTATTCAGTAGAGTGGAATATCTATATATTTTATTTCTATGTAAATATGTGGGTTCGTGTATATCTTTGTATAACCCTGATATACAGAGATATACAGCAGGGACAGAAGCATTGGTCAAAGTTGGTGCCAGCAGTGACAGAATCACTGGTCACTAGTACTCTCAAAGTTGATGCCATCATTGACAGAATCACTGGTCACTAGTACTCTCAAAGTTGGTGACAGCAGTGATAGAATCACTGGTCACTAGTACTCTCAAAGTTGGTGCCAGCAGTGATAGAATTTCTAGTCACTAGTACTCTCAAAATTGATGCCATCAGTGACAGAATCACTGGTCACTAGTTCTCTCAAAGTTGGTGCCAGCAGTGATAGAATTTCTGGTCACTAGTACTCTCAAAGTTGATGCCATCAGTGACAGAATCACTAGTCACTATTACCCTCAAGATTGGAGCCAGCATTGACAGAATCACTGGCACTACTTCCCTCAAAGCTGGAGCTATCATTGATAGAATCACTGGAACTATCAATGACAGAATGACTAGAATTCTCAAGACTGGAGCTAGCAGTGACAATCACTGGTCACTAGGATCCTCAAGGTTGGAACCAGCAGTGGCAGAATCACTGGTCGCTAGTATCCTAAAAGTTGGTGCTAGCAGTGACAGAAGCAGTAGGCACTAGTATCCTCAAGATAGAGCTATCAGTGACAGAATCACTGATCACTAGTAGTCTCAAGATTGAACACTGGTTTTTAAACACTCTCACCACTGTTGTTTAGACATTGTTATTTAGACACTCTGAAAACTGTTATTTAAACACTCTGAACACTGTTCTTTAAAAACTGTGAACACTGTTTTTTTTAAATCCTGTTAAAATCCCACAACTCTATAGGAATCACCGTCTGTATCTCGCTCTCTCGCGCGTGCACACATGTACACACACACACACACACACACACACACACACACACACACACACACACAACACACACACACACACACACAAGCAACGACCGAGAGGTATGTCAGGAGCTCAACACGAGATTTAAAGAAGTATTTACAGTGGAAACCAGTAGGACTCCAGGAAATCAGAACAGGGGGTACACCAGCAAGTGCTGGATGAGGTACATATAACCAAGGAGGAAGTGAAGAAGCTGCTATGCGAACTTGACACCTCAAAGGCGGTGGGACCAGGACAACATCTCTCCGTGGGTCCTTAAAGAGGGAGCAGAGATATTGTGTGTGCCATTAACAATGATCTTCAACACATCTTTGAAACTGGGCAACTCCCTGAGGTATGAAGATGGCAAATGGAGTCCCAATTTTTTAAAAAGGGAGACAGACATGAGGCACTTAAACTACAGACCTGTATCACTAACGTGTATAGTATGCAAGTCATGGAGAAGATCATCAGGAGGAAGTGGTTGGGGCACTGGAAAGAAACAAAATGTATAATTGAAACCAGCATGGTTTCAGGGAAGGAAAATCCTGTGTCCAAACCTACTAGAGTTTTATGACAAGGTGACAGAAGTAAGACAAGAGAGAGAGAGGGGTGGATCGACTGCATTTTTTTGGACTGCAAAAAGGCCTTCGACACAGTTCCTCACAAGAGGTTACTGAAAAAGCTAGAAGATCAGGCACAAATAACAGGAAAGGCACTGCAATGGATCAGAGAATACCTGACAGGGAGGCAACACGAGTCATGGTACGTGACGAGGTGTCAGAGTGGGCGCTTGTGACAAGCGGGGTTCCACAGGGGTCAGTCCTAGGACCTGTGCTGTTCTTGGTATATGAGAACGACATAACGGAAGGGATAGACTCAGAAGTGTCCTTGTTTGCAGATGATGTGAAGTTAATGAGAAGAATCAAATCGGATGAGGATCAGGCAGGACTACAAAGAGACCTGGACAGGCTGCAAGCTGGTCCAGCAACTGGCTCCTTGAGTTTAACCCTGCCAAATGCAAAGTCATGAAGATTGGGGAAGGGCAAAGAAGACCGCAGACACAATATAGTTTAGATGGCCAAAGACTGCAAACCTCACTCAAGGAAAAAGATCTGGGGGTGAGTATAACACCGAGCATATCTCCTGAGGCGCACATAAATCAGATAACTGCTGCAGCATACGGGCGCCTGGAAAACCTACGGATAGCGTTCCGATACCTCAGTAAGGAGTCGTTCAAGACCCTGTATTACCATTTACGTCAGGCCCATACTGGAGTATGCAGCACAGTTTGGAATCCACAACCTAGTCAAGCACGTCAAGAAATTAGAGAAAGTGCAAAGGTTTGCAACAAGACTAGTCCCAGAGCTACGGGGATTGTCCTACGAAGAAAGGTTGAGGGAAATCGGCCTGACGACACTGGAGGCCAGGAGGGTCAGGGGAGACATGATAACGACATATAAAATACTGCGCGGAATAGACAAGGTGGACAAAGACAGGATGTTCCAGAGATGGGACACAGACACAAGAGGTCACAATTGGAAGTTGAAGACTCAGATGAATCGAAGGGATGTTAGGAAGTATTTCTTCAGTCATAGAGTAGTCAAGTCATGGAATAGTCTAGAAAGTGAAGTAGTGGAGGCGGGAACCATACATAGTTTTAAGGCGAGGTATGATAAAGCTCATGTAGCAGGGAGAGAGAGGACCTAGTAGCAATCAGTGAAGAGGCGGGGCCAGGAGCTATGACTCGACCCCTGCAACCACAAATAGGTGAGTACACAAAAAAAAAAATACATACACAAACACACACACACACACACGTATATACACAAGGTGAACAAAGGCAAGATGTTCCAGAGACTGGACACAGCAACACGGGGACACAGTTGGAAGCTGAAGACACAGATGAATCACAGGGATGTTAGGAAGTATTTCTTCAGCCACAGAGTAGTCAGGAAGTGGAACAGTTTAGGAAGCGATGTAGTGGAGGCAGGATCCATACATAGCTTTAAGCAGAGGTACGACAAAGCTCATGGTTCAGGGAGTGACCTAGTAGCGACCAGTGAAGAGGTGGGGCCAGGAGTTTGGACTCGACCCCTGCAACCTCAACTAGGTGAGTACAAACATGTAATAAGATCACAGTAAACAGCTCCTCGTTAATGTGAGAAATCACGACAACGCTTGAAATTTCACTGTTTTTCACAGTGGTTGTTCTGCACATATAACCATATATATATTGCATTACATATGAATACGTTTATGAATACATAAAGATATGCACTCATACACAGGTATATACATAAGTATACCAGCTAATACATGACCACATACATTATTCAATGTCTATATTTAATAATAGTTAACCAGGGTTGAAAATTTGAAGCCGATCGAATAGGGCGTTCTGAAGTGATGAATGAAAGCCTTCGAGGCAGTTAACAACAATTGTAACAACAGTAACAATAACAACGGAACCAACATTGGCAACAACAACAGTAACAATAACAAAGGTAAAAACAACAATGGCAACAATACACAAATAACCCGCACATAAAAGAGAGAAGCTTACGACGACGTTTCGGTCCGACTTGGACCATTGACAAAGTTGTTAATAACAACAGCAACAGGGTGAGGAAGTGCGTCGAGAGTAATATTACTAGAGGTGGTACAAGATGAGACAAGGTGGTGCGTGGTATACTGTGTGTTGTGGTGTGGTGTTCTCTGTGTTGTGTGTATTGTGTGTTGT
>NW_026468759.1:2500-12965 GCF_026875155.1 Cherax quadricarinatus | reverse complement strand
CATCGACCCATGCCCACCGCCCCAGCCGCCCCCCCCCCCCCCAAAACCATCCCCAGCCATCGACCCCCTGCCCCCCATCGACACCATGCCCAGCCATCGACACCATGCCCAGCCATCGACACCATGCCCAGCCATCGACACCATGCCCAGCCATCGACACCATGCCCAGCCATCGACACCATGCCCAGCCATCGACACCATGCCCAGCCCTTCTAGGGCAGGGTAGGTGCCTGAGCCAGAGCTTACAGTTCACAAGACTGTCATTCCCATTAGCCTCCTTGAGGAGGGGATGGCAGACCAGAGAGGCCTAGCTTCTCCCTACGAGCCCCGTGAAGGCGGGGAATGTGGCTAGGCCTGGGGACAGTTGGTCTCAACGATGAAGGGGTACTTGTACCTCCTCCCATGGGAGACTTAGGTCTCAGACACTCCCTCAACAGGAAGCCAAGGCCGGGCAGCCACTTGGAAAAGGCCCGGGCCGGGAGAATACCGGCGAATCAAGAATATGTTTTAAATAAGTGACCCACTGATCAGATCCGACTGGTTCCGAACCCTTGACCGGTTTCAAACGGATTCGTTGGACAATAAAGCAGACTATAAACAGACCGGGTATTAGGCGCCCTTATCAAACAAAAACAAATATGAAACAGAAACGTACACCGGTAAGCTGTCCTAATATACAAGCACAGTTAGAAATAGAAATACAAATAGCCAGATCTTCACTTTAAGGAGGTTATTAGTAGAATATTCAAGAGGTTGCTAGTAGAATTACAGTAAATCAGCCATTCAAATCACATTATGAAGCCCTGTGTAGTCTGCAGTAAATCAAACAAACGGGCTTCCACATGGATAAATTGCCATTTTTGTGAAAATTGGTGTCACACCCTTTGTGCAGATATCAAAGAACTCTCTAAAAGCAGTACTAAATCAGGGAAGTGTTTTTTGGTATGCCCAAATGAGATCAATCTGTGGACTAAAATCACATTGGTATTAAAAGAGGATAACATCAGAGCAGCCTTCATAGAAAACCTGGAAGCATTCTATAACAGATGGGAAAATAAAAAGTCTGGGCTGGATGGTATCGCCCTTGGTGCTGGCCATGTAGTCAGAAACTGTAAGGCTGGAGGTGCTGCCCTGGTAGACAGTAACGGTGAGGCTGGAGGAGCTGTCCTGGGAGACAGTAATGGTGAGGCTGGAGGTGCTGTCCTGGTAGACAGTAATGGTGAGGCTGGAGGTGCTGTCCTGGGAGACAGTAATGGTGAGGCTGGAGGTGCTGTCCTGGGAGACAGTAATGGTGAGGCTGGAGGTGCTGTCCTGGGAGACAGTAATGGTGAGGCTGGAGGTGCTGTCCTGGGAGACAGTAAGGGTTTGAGGATGGAGGTGCTGTCCTGGGAGACAGTAATGGTGAGGCTGGAGGTGCTGTCCTGGGAGACAGTAATGGTGAGGCTGGAGGTGCTGTCCTTGTAGACAGTAATGGTGAGGCTGGAGGTGCTGTCCTGGTAGACAGTAATGGTGAGGCTGGAGGTGCTGTCCTGGTAGACAGTAATGGTGAGGCTGGAGGTGCTGTCCTGGGAGACAGTAATGGTGAGGCTGGAGGTGCTGTCCTGGGAGACAGTAATGGTGAGGCTGGAGGTGCTGTCCTGGGAGACAGTAATGGTGAGGCTGGAGGTGCTGTCCTGGGAGACAGTAATGGTGAGGATGGAGGTGCTGTCCTGGGAGACAGTAATGGTGAGGCTGGAGGTGCTGTCCTGGGAGACAGTAATGGTGAGGCTGGAGGTGCTGTCCTGGGAGACAGTAATGGTGAGGATGGAGGTACTGTCCTGGGAGACAGTAATGGTGAGGATGGAGGTGCTGTTCTGGGAGACAGTAATGGTGAGGCTGGAGGTGCTGTCCTGGGAGACAGTAACGGTGAGCCTGGAGGTGCTTTCCTGGGAGAAAGTAACGGTGAAGATGGAGGTGCTGTCCTGGGAGACAGTAATGGTGAAGCTGGAGGTGCTGTCCTGGGAGACAGTAATGGTGAGGCTGGAGGTGCTGTCCTGGGAGACAGTAATGGTGAGGCTGGAGGTGCTGTCCTGGGAGACAGTAATGGTGAAGCTGGAGGTGCTGTCCTGGGAAACAGTAATGGTGAAGCTGGAGGTGCTGTCCTGGGAGACAGTAATGTTGAGGATGGAGGTGCTGTCCTGGGAGACAGTAATGGTGAGGATGGAGGTGCTGTTCCTGGGAGACAGTAATGGTGAAGCTGGAGGTGCTGTCCTGGGAGACAGTAATGGTGAAGCTGGAGGTGCTGTCCTGGGAGACAGTAATGGTGAGGATGGAGGTGCTGTCCTGGGAGACAGTAATGGTGAGGATGGAGGTGCTGTCCTGGGAGACAGTAATGGTGAAGCTGGAGGTGCTGTCCTGGGAGACAGTAATGGTGAAGCTGGAGGTGCTGTCCTGGGAGACAGTAATGGTGAGGATGGAGGTGCTGTCCGGGGAGACAGTAATGGTGAAGCTGGAGGTGCTGTCCTGGGAGACAGTAATGGTGAGGATGGAGGTGCTGTCCTGGGAGACAGTAATGGTGAAGCTGGAGGTGCTGTCCTGGGAGACAGTAATGGTGAGGATGGAGGTGCTGTCCTGGGAGACAGTAATGGTGAAGCTGGAGGTGCTGTCCTGGGAGACAGTAATGGTGAGGATGGAGGTGCTGTCCTGGGAGACAGTAATGGTGAAGCTGGAGGTGCTGTCCTGGGAGACAGTAATGGTGAAGCTGGAGGTGCTGTCCTGGGAGACAGTAATGGTGAAGCTGGAGGTGCTGTCCTGGGAGACAGTAATGGTGAAGCTGGAGGTGCTGCCCTGGTAGACAGTAATGGTGAAGCTGGAGGTGCTGTCCGGGGAGGACAGTAATGGTGAGGATGGAGGTGCTGTCCTGGGAGACAGTAATGGTGAAGCTGGAGGTGCTGTCCTGGGAGACAGTAATGGTGAAGATGGAAGGTGCTGTCCTGGGAGACAGTAATGGTGAAGCTGGGAGGTGCTGTCCTGGGAGACAGTAATGGTGAAGCTGGAGGTGCTGTCCTGGGAGACAGTAATGGTGAAGCTGGAGGTGCTGTCCTGGGAGACAGTAATGGTGAAGCTGGAGGTGCTGTCCTGGGAGACAGTAATGGTGAAGTGGAGGTGCTGTCCTGGGAGACAGTAATGGTGAAGCTGGAGGTGCTGTCCTGGTAGACAGTATGGTGAAGCTGGAGGTGCTGTCCTGGGAGACAGTAATGGTGAGGATGGAGGTGCTGTCCTGGGAGACAGTAATGGTGAAGCTGGAGGTGCTGTCCTGGGAGACAGTAATGGTGAGGATGGAGGTGCTGTCCTGGGAGACAGTAATGGTGAAGCTGGAGGTGCTGTCCTGGGAGACAGTAATGGTGAGGCTGGAGGTGCTGTCCTGGGAGACAGTAATGGTGAGGCTGGAGGTGCTGTCCTGGGAGACAGTAATGGTGAAGCTGGAGGTGCTGTCCTGGGAAACAGTAATGGTGAAGCTGGAGGTGCTGTCCTGGGAGACAGTAATGTTGAGGATGGAGGTGCTGTCCTGGGAGACAGTAATGGTGAGGATGGAGGTGCTGTCCTGGGAGACAGTAATGGTGAAGCTGGAGGTGCTGTCCTGGGAGACAGTAATGGTGAAGCTGGAGGTGCTGTCCTGGGAGACAGTAATGGTGAGGATGGAGGGTGCTGTCCTGGGAGACAGTAATGGTGAGGATGGAGGTGCTGTCCTGGGAGACAGTAATGGTGAAGCTGGAGGTGCTGTCCTGGGAGACAGTAATGGTGAAGCTGGAGGTGCTGTCCTGGGAGACAGTAATGGTGAGGATGGAGGTGCTGTCCTGGGAGACAGTAATGGTGAAGCTGGAGGTGCTGTCCTGGGAGACAGTAATGGTGAGGAGGAGGTGCTGTCCTGGGAGACAGTAATGGTGAAGCTGGAGGTGCTGTCCTGGGAGACAGTAATGGTGAGGATGGAGGTGCTGTCCTGGGAGACAGTAATGGTGAAGCTGGAGGTGCTGTCCTGGGAGACAGTAATGGTGAGGATGGAGGTGCGTCCTGGGAGACAGTAATGGTGAAGCTGGAGGTGCTGTCCTGGAGACAGTAATGGTGAAGCTGGAGGTGCTGTCCTGGGAGACAGTAATGGTGAAGCTGGAGGTGCTGTCCTGGGAGACAGTAATGGTGAAGCTGGAGGTGCTGTCCTGGTAGACAGTAATGGTGAAGCTGGAGGTGCTGTCCTGGGAGACAGTAATGGTGAGGATGGAGGTGCTGTCCTGGGAGACAGTAATGGTGAAGCTGGAGGTGCTGTCCTGGGAGATCAGTAATGGTGAAGATGGAGGTGCTGTCCTGGGAGACAGTAATGGTGAAGCTGGAGGTGCTGTCCTGGGAGACAGTAATGGTGAAGCTGGAGGTGCTGTCCTGGGAGACAGTAATGGTGAAGCTGGAGGTGCTGTCCGGGGAGACAGTAATGGTGAAGCTGGAGGTGCTGTCCTGGGAGACAGTAATGGTGAAGCTGGAGGTGCTGTCCTGGGAGACAGTAATGGTGAAGCTGGAGGTGCTGCCCTGGTAGACAGTAATGGTGAAGCTGGAGGTGCTGTCCTGGGAGACAGTAATGGTGAGGATGGAGGTGCTGTCCTGGGAGACAGTAATGGTGAAGCTGGAGGTGCTGTCCTGGGAGACAGTAATGGTGAGGATGGAGGTGCTGTCCTGGGAGACAGTAATGGTGAGGATGGAGGTGCTGTCCTGGGAGACAGTAATGGTGAAGCTGGAGGTGCTGTCCTGGGAGACAGTAATGGTGAGGATGGAGGTGCTGTCCTGGGAGACAGTAATGGTGAACCTGGAGGTGCTGTCCTGGGAGACAGTAATGGTAAGGATGGAGGTGCTGTCCTGGGAGACAGTAATGGTGAGGCTGGAGGTGCTGTCCTGGGAGACAGTAATGGTGAGGATGGAGGTGCTGTCCAGGTAGTCAGTAAATGTACGCATGAGGGAATGCATATAAATGACCTCGAGGGAGACAGGAGCTGTAGTGAGGAAATAAGTGTAGTCAAGGATAAGATAAAACCAATATTACAAACTAGTAATACCATAGGAGATAGCAAACAAGGGGACTCCACTAGCAATAGTGAGGATATATTACCAGAAACAACTGGTGAGAGCTCCATTGTTAGTACTAGTGAGGATAGGAATGAGACAGGTAAACATGCACCAACAGGGAATACATTCACAGAAACCCAAGGCAAACGGAAACCAAGCCTGTGCACATACTATGCACTTGGTATCTGCAGGCATGGGAAATCTGGAAAAACAGATGGGACGTGCAACTTTGACCACCCTAGAAAATGAAGTGCCCATATGGCCTTTGTCATATGGGCACTGTAAGCTTTTTCACCCTGAAATGTGTCCCTCTTCAGTACAGGAAAGATTGTGCTATAACTTAAATTGCCAGGCACACTATCTAAAGGGGACAAAAAGATACAAAACATTCAGGCCATGGGAAAACCTGGGTAGCCACAGCCACTCAAGAGGGAGAGTTTTTTTAGTGCCAGGAAGGAAAAAAAACTGGCAGGAAATGGCAGAAATCGTACACCAAATCCAGTCATTTCTGGAATGGAACCACAGTCGATGGCCTCCACTCCAAACCAACAGATACGATACTAGTGCCGGACTGCTTGCAGAGGCAAATGCAATGTTCGCGGCTTTCACAGAGACCCACATAAAGGATCACTTGGACAACGAAATATGGATCCCAGGTTACAACCTATACAGATGCGACAGAGTGAACAGGCAAAAGGGGATGTTGGCCTGTATATCGCAGAGTCACTTGTTTGCACAGAACTGCTTAATTCCTCAAATGATGTAGTGGAAGTTTTAGCAGTAAAAATCGAGGACCAAAACCTAGTCATTGTGGTGGTCTACAAGCCTCCGGATGCAACGTCCCAGCAATTCCAGGAACAGCTGTTAAAAATTGACCACTGTCGGGAAAATCTCCCAGCTCCTGCACCCAACATCTTGCTCCTGGGGGATTTCAACTTGAGGCACCTAAAATGGAGGAATATAGCAAATAATGTTGTTGCAGTGATAACACCAGTAGGCAGCTCTGACGAGAACTCACACACACACGAGCTTTTAAATCTCTGCACAAAATTCAACTTAAACCAGCAAATAATAGAGCCTACTAGACTGGAGAATACACTAGACCTCATTTTCACTAACAATGATGATCTGATACGAAATGTCACCATATCAAAAACAATATACTCAGATCACAACATCATCGAGGTTCAGACATGTATGCGTGGAGCCCAGACCGACATAATGAGGTTAGTCACGAGGGAGCCTTCACCAAATTCAGCTTCAATAACAAGAACATAAAGTGGGACCAATTAAACCAAGTCCTAAACGATATAAGCTGGGAAGATAAAACTAAGCAACGGGAGACCCCAACTTATGCCTAGAACAACGATTAACTCGGTGGCACTCGATGTAAAGCTCAAGAAAAAGGAGAGTAGATGTGAAATAGAAAGAGACAGGCGCTCCCTTTACAGGCGACGGAAAAAAAATAACAGAGCGGCTAAAAGAGGCCAATATATCTGAAATGCGTTTGGGAGTCACTGTCAGAGAAATAGCAAACATCGAACTTAAGCTAAAGGAATCTTATAGGAGTCAGAAATCGCGGGAAGAACTAAAAGCCATAAATGAAATCGAAAGAAACTCAAAGTATTTCCTTTCTTACGCCAAATCAAAGTCAAGAACAACATCCAGTAGTGGGCCCCTACTTAAACAAGATGGGTCCTACACAGATGACAGCAAGGAAATGAGTGAGCTACTCAAGTCCCAATATGACTCAGTTTTTAGCAAGCCGCTAACCAGACTGAGAGTCGAAGATCAAAATGATTTTTTATGAGAGAGCCACAGAACTTGGTTAACATAAGCCTATCTGATGTTATCCTGACGCCAAATGACTTCGAACAGGCGATAAATGACATGCCCATGCACTCTGCCCCAGAGCCAGACTCATGGAACTCCGTGTTCATCAGGAAGTGAAAGAAGCTCCTATCACGAGCTTTTACCATCCTATGCAGAGAGAGCATGGACACGGGGGTCGTCCCACAGTTACTAAAAACAACAGATATAGCCACACTCCACAAAGGGGGCAGTAAAGCAATAGCAAAGAACTACAGACCGATAGCACTAACATCCCATATCATAAAAATCTTTGAAAGGGTCCCAAGAAGCAAGATCGCCACACATCCAGATACCCATCAATTACACAACCCAGGGCAACCTGGGTTTAGAGCAGGTCGCTCCTGTCTGTCTCAACTACTGGATCACTACGACAAGGTCCTAGATGCACTAGAAGACAAAAAGAAAGCAGATGTAATATATACAGACTTTGCAAAAGCCTTCGACAAGTGTGATCATGGCGTAATAGTGCACAAAATGTATGCTAAAGGAATAACAGGAAAAGTTGGTAGATGGATCTATAATTTCCTCACAAACAGAACACAAAGAGTAGTAGTCAACAGAGTAAAGTCTGAGGCGGCTACGGTGAAAAGCTCTGTTCCACAAGGCACAGTACTCGCTCCCATCTTGTTTCTCATCCTCATATCTGACATAGACAAGTGTCTTCCTTTGCAGATGACACCAGAATCTGCATGACAGTGTCTTCCATTGCAGACACTGCAAGGCTCCAGGCGGACATCAACCAAATCTTTCAATGGGCTGCAGAAAACAATATGAAGTTCAACGATGAGAAATTTCAATTACTCCGATATGGTAAACACGAGGAAATTAAAACTTCATCAGAGTACAAAACAAATTCTGGCCACAAAATAGAGCGAAAAACCAACGTCAAAGACCTGGGAGTGATCATGTCGGAGGATCTCACCTTCAAGGACCTTAACATTGTATCAATCGCATCTGCTAGAAAAATGACAGGATGGATAATGAGAACCTTCAAAACTAGGGATGCCAAGCCCATGATGGCACTCTTCAAGTCGCTTGTTCTATCTAGGCTGAAATATTGCTGCACACTAACAGCACCTTTCAAGGCAGGTGAAATTGCTGACCTGGAAAATGTACAGAGAACCTTCACGGCGCGCATAACAGAGATAAAACACCTCAATTACTGGGAGCGCTTGAAGTTCCTGAACCTGTACTCCCTGGAACGCAGGCGGGAGAGATACATGATTATATACACCTGGAAAATCCTAGAGGGACTAGTACCGAACTTGCACACGAAAATCACTCACTACGAAAGCAAAAGGCTCGGCAGACGATGCAACATCCCCCCAATGAAAAGCAGGGGTGTCACTAGCACGTTAAGAGACCATACAATAAGTGTCAGGGGCCCGAGACTGTTCAACTGCCTCCCAGCATACACAAGGGGCTGTCTTCAAGCAGGCACTGGACAAGCACCTAAAGTCGGTACCTGACCAGCCGGGCTGTGGCTCGTACGTTGAATTGCGTTCAGCCAGCAGTAACAGCCTGGTTGATCAGGCTCTGATCCACCAGGAGGCCTGGTCACAGACCGGGCCGCGGGGGCGTTGACCCCCGGAACTCTCTCCAGGTAAACTCCAGGTAAGAAGAAGTATTAAGATGAAATGGTTATAATCATAATGTTTAAAGGGGTGGATCGGTAAGCCAATGGAAGGCTTCGAATAGATGACCGAAAGCTCCAGCTGTGGGTCGTCATATGACCTAAGACCCGCGTCGGGAAACACATTTCCTTTTTCCTGACAAGTCTTACCTAACCTTTATTGTCCCTATGAATTATTAATTTATTAAAAGCACATTCGTAACACGTGTAGCTGATAGAAGTAGACTAAATATAATAGAGTCTCACTCTCTGACAGATCACCCATTTTGTTTGACTAACACCTACAATGGGTCGTGGGCTTCAGAACTTACACCTATTGTACGTATATGTGCATGTTCGCACATATTTACTGCCGGATGAACTGGTGCAGCAGGTGTTAGGAAACTTCACCATTCGTGTGGCACCGAATGCTGTTAGTCGAACCTTTAGACTCTTAAGATACAATCCAATGTGCTGACCTAATTTTTATTCATTTAAATTACAGTGGCACTTGGTGTCGATTCATGAATAATAATAATAACAAAAACAAAAATATAAAAAATCAATCAATAATAATAACAGTAATAGGTAGTTGATTAACGGGGTTTTTAAACCTATCGACTAGACGAGGATCATTCAGGCTGCCTGTCAACTTCACATCAACAGTCCAAGAATACTTTACTTTACAGGTTAAGTTTATGGATAGGGCTTTTGTCTTAGGGACAGGAAGTGGAGGCAGAGGGTATGTTTTCCTGGGGCTGGGATGGGGGATATTGTTAGCCGTCTAGACGATTTCGTGAAAGGTAATGGGAACAATCCCATTATCTGCCTCAGTGCGGGAGGCAAAAAATGTTGGCAGAGTAGGAGTGAAGACCTGATTAGGGTATAGAACGCAATAGAAAAAATTAGGAAAATGGTGGGAACCCTGTATATGTGGCATTTTGCCCAGGGAGAGGGGGTTGGAAAGAATGGTTGTCCAGGACAACTGGTGTCAATTGCTGGCTGGACAAACACTGTAAGGAAAATGCGGTAACATTCATAGACAACTGGGACCTCTTCTATGGCAGAAATGACATGTATGCCAGGGATGGGGTTCACTTATCTAGGTTTGGTGGTGGACCACTGGCCAATGGCAGTAAAGGAAAGCTTTTAGGTCTTTAAACTAGAAATAGATGGGGGTATGGGTTTTTGTGAAAATCAAATAAATTCTAGTGTAGCAATAGTGTGAGCTTCAGAAAACCAGTTATAGGCAGAATGAGGTTAAAGTTAATTGGTGAATATGGAACCCAGTGGCCCTAGGGGGAAAAGGACAGTAATAGGTAATAGTAGAAGGAACAGAAATCAGCAAAAGAGAAAAGAGAAGGGAGATGTTTTTAAACAATTTTATACTAATACACGAGTGCGAGAATAAGTTGGAGGGAATTGGATTTGTTGCAAGTGCGGGTAACAGATGTTTTAGCCATAACTGAGACGTGGTTTAATTTGAAAATTGGGGGACTTGCTGTGAATGTACACCACGGGGGGGTTTTAAATTGTTCAGTAGACAGAGTATCGGTAAAGGGGGGTGGGGGTGGCACTCTATGTCCGAAAGCGTTTAAATTGTTGCTTAAAAACGGGCATAAAATCTGAAATAATACATACAGAGTCTGTCTGGATAGATTTTTCAGAGGGTATGAAAAATTTATTTTAGGCGGGGTATTCCGTCCCCCAAACTTAGATAGGGCCCAAAGGGAAAAGGGGCAGCTTTGGAAAGGAAATTGTTTAAGGCTCCCAAAGCACGAAATGTAATAATTTAGGAGACTTTAACTTTAGTCAGATTGATTGGAATTTTTTGCTGGGAATTTAGAATCAACGACTTTTTAAAGTGGGTTCAGGATTGTTTTTTGAAGCAGTTTG
>NW_026468758.1:0-37190 GCF_026875155.1 Cherax quadricarinatus | reverse complement strand
TTGTGACCAGATCTACCTGGGTTCTTTACCTTTGTAACTTTCACTATCATAACTTTGGGGTCCACACGGCCCATTAGATTTTTTAATCTTTTGACTACTCCCCACAGAAGGGTTTTGGGTGCATAATAAAAAATTTTAAACAAAGTTGTGTGTGTGGGGTTGTGTGTGTGTGGTGTGTGGTGTGGGTGTGGTGTGTGTGTGTGTGCGCATTTTGGTGTTGTGTGTGGTGTTGGTGTGGGGTTGTGTGTGTGTGTGTCGTGTTCGGGGGTGGGTGTGTGGGTGTGGGGGTGGGGGTGTGGTGTGGTGTGGGTTGTGTGGTGGGTTGGGTGTGTGTGAGGGTGTGGTGAGGGTGTGTGTGTGGTGTTGGTGGGGTGGGTTTGGTGTGGGGTGTTGGTGTGGGTTTGGGGTTTGTGTGTGTGTGAGTGGTTGTTGTTGTGGTGTGTTGGGTGGGTGTGCGCCCCCCTTGTGTTATGCATATTTTTGTACGCTCGGTCACAGCCGTGCGTGCCCCTGGGTATGTTACGTGTGTGCGCGAGCGCAGTGGGGGTGTATGACCCACTTAATATTTGATTTATAACTCATTACAATTGTGATCGGGTTGGACTATCATGGTTCATTACTTTGTAATTTGTTCATGACGTAACCAGGGTTTCAAAGGGTTTCGTTGTCACCACCTGCAGGTTATTAATAGAAAAATTCAAAGGTTGCTATAAATTGCAGTAAACAACCATTTAAATCATTAAAAGAAGCTGTGTGTACTCTGTGGTCAGTCAAACAAACGGGGTTCCACAGCATAAATTTTCATTTCTGTGGAAATTTGGGGGGTTTAAAGCCCCCTTTTGCAATATCCAAGAACTAGTACAAGCAGTATTAAAAAAAGGGGAAAGGTTTTTGGTATGCCCAAATGAGATAAATCTGTGGGCAAAAACACAAGGGATTAAAAAAAGGGCAACATCAAAGCTGCTTTCATAGAAAACCTGGAAGCTTTCTACAACGATGGGAACATAAAAAGTCCCGGGCTGAATGGTACTGCCCTTGATACTGGCCATGTAGCAGAAACTGTAAGGCTGGAGTGATGTCCCCGGGAAATCAGTAAATGGGGGGGATAGTTTGGTCCTGGGAGACATAAGGGGAAGCTGGGGGTGCTTTCCGGGAGAAAATAATGGGACTGGAGGGGCTGTCCTGGGGGACAGTAATGGAAGCGGGGATGCGCCTGGGAACGTAATGGGGGAACTGGATGCTTCCTGGAGACAGTAATGGGGGAAGCGGAGATTTTTCCCGGGAGTCGGGAATTATACGCAGAAAGAATACATATAAAGACCCCATAGGGACAGGGGCCATAGTAGGGGGAAAAAAGTGAGTCAAAAATAAGATAAAAAACCATATTGCAAACTAGAAATACCCAGGAAAAGCAAACAAGAGGACTCCACTAGCAATAGTGAGGTAATTTCCAAAAACAAATGTGGAGCCCATTTTTGGGTGCTAGGGAGGAAAGAAGTAAACAGGGAAACAGGGCACCAACAGGGAAAAAACGGGCCCCACAAAAAACCCCAAGGGCCCAAACGGAAAACCAAGCCTGTCACATCCCATCCCCTTGAAAACCAGCTGGAAAGGGAAAAAATCGGGAAAAACAGAGGGGGAGTGCAACTATGCCCAAACCCCTAGGAAATGCCATCCCCCAAGACAAAGGAAAATGAAAACCCTCCCTTCCGAAAGTTTTTTCCCCCCCCAAAAACTGTGTACCTTTTCAGTACAGGAAAGACTGTGCTTAACTTAAATGCCAGGCAAACCCCCATCAAAAGGGGGACAAAAAATTTCAAAACATCCAGGCCAGGGGGAAAACCGGGTTACCCAAGCCACTCAAGAGGGAGGGGTTTTTTTAGTCCCGGGGAAAGGAAAAAAAAACCCCGGGCAGGAAAGGGCCCAAAAAATTTCGTAAAACCCCAAAACCCCCTTTCCTGGAGGGGAAACCCAAACAGCCCAAATGGCCTCCCCCAAAAACCCAACAGATACAATACAATCCCCGGAAAAAAAAATCCCCCCCCCCAAAAACCCAACAAAAACCACCAGCCCCGATAACTTCTTTTTTCCCAAATAAACAGGGTTAAACCCACAACAAACAACAAAATCCCTTTTTCATCCTTTACTGCTTGCAGAGGAAAAGGGCAATGTTCGCGGTTTTCACTGAGACCCACATAAAGGATTTTTTGGGAAAACGAAATAGGGGCCCCCGGGTTACAACCTATACAGATGTGCCCAGTGAACAGGCAAAAGGGGGGGTTTGGCCTGTACTTGCAAGTCACCTTTTTTGCCAGAATTTCTAATGCCTCAAATGTGTAGTGGAATTTTTAGCAGAAAAGGGTCGAAAACCCAAAAAACCAAATTTTATTGTGATAGTCAAACAAGCCTCCGGATCAACACCCCCGCAATTCCAGGAACAGTTTTTAAAAAATTGACCACTGCCCGGGAAAACCTTCCACCCTGCACCCAACATTTTGGGCCCCTTTGGGGTTTTTCCCAATTTAAAGGGAAACCTAAAATGGGGGAATAAGAAAAATAATATTGTTGCAGTAAAAAACACCAGGGGGGCAGCTCTGTTAAAACTCACACTCCCCGCGAGTTTTTAAAATCCCCTCACAAAATTCAATTTAAACCAAAAAAAAAAAGGGGCCCTCCCAAACTGGAAATACACTAGACCTCATCTTAAACTAACAATGATAAACTGTTAAGAAATAAAACCATATCAAAAACAATATAACTCAGATCAAAACCCATAATTGAGGTTCAGTCATGTATCCCGGCGGACCCCCCAGACCGAAATAATGAAAATTTAGTCACGGGGGAGCATTCACCAAATTCAACTCAATAACAAAAACATAAATTGGACCAAGAAAAACCAAGTCCTAACCGATATAAGCGGGGAAGATATACTAAGAAAACCCCGACCCCAATTTATCCCCTAAAACAGTTTTAAACTGGGGTGGGCACTCGTTTGGTATGCAAAAGGGCTTATTCCAAAGAAAAAGGAGGAGTAGTTTAAAAAACAGAAAGAGACGGGCCGCTCCCCTTTACAGGCAAAGGGAAAAGAAAAAACAAGCGGCAAAAAGAGGTAAAAAATATCTAAAAGGCGTGGGGGAGACCCGGGCCCAGAGAAAATAGCAAGCACGAACTTAAGCTAAAAAAAATCCTTTAGGAGTCGGGAACGCGGGGGGAAACAAACCCAAAAATGAAACGAAAAAAAACCCAAAGTTTTTTCCTTCCCTATGCCAAATCAAAATCGAGAAAAACGTCCAGAAATTGGGCCCCTATTTAAAAAAGGGGGGCCAAACACAGATGCAGCAAGGAAATGAGTGAGCACTCAAGCCCCAATGGGGACTCAGTTTTTGGGCAACCGCTAACCGGGACTGAGAGTCGAAGATCAAAAAAAATTTTTTTAATTAGAGAGCCAAAAAAATTTAAAATTAACACAAGCCTATCCCGATTTTATCCTGACCCCAAATGACTTTCGAACATGGATAAAGACATCCCCATGCACTCTGCCCCCAGGGCCAACTAAAGGAATCTGTGTTCACCCAAGACTCCCAAGAAGCCCCTATCACACCCTTTTCCCTTTCCTAGGGAGAGGGAGCATGGACAGGGGGGTCGCCCCCACATTAATTAAAAAAAAACAACATAGCCCCCACTCCCCAAAGGGGGCAGAAAAAGCAACAGCAAAGAACTACAGCCCAAAAACACAAACACCCCCAAAATCATAAAAATCTTTGAAAGGGCCCTTTAAAAGAACAAGATCCCCCCAACGCATCTAAAAACCCCCTTTAAATTACAAAACCCGGGGGGGCAACGGGGGGTTTTTAGAACGGGGTCGTTTTCCTGTCTGCCCTCAACTATTGGACCACTACGACAAGGTCCTAAATGAAACTAGAAGACAAAAAAAATGCAGATGAAATTTTAAAATACAACTTTGCAAAAGCCTTTTTGACAATTGACCAGGCGTAATAGCCACAAAAAGCGTGCTAAAGGAAAAACAGGGGGAAAAATCGGTCGATGGATCTATAAATTTCCCCACTAACAGAACACAAGAGTACCCCAAAAAAGTAAAAATCCCAGGCACTACGGTGAAAAAACCTGTTCCCCAAGGCACAGTACTTCCCCTCCCTCTTGTTCCTCATCCTTATTCCGACATAGACAAGGATGTCAAACCACAAGGGAACCCCCCCGGGCTTCCTTTGCAGATGGGCAAACCCCAATCTGCAGACAGTGTCCTTTTCCCTTTCAACACTGCAAAGCTCCCGGGAGACTTTAACCAAATCTTTCAGTGGGGTGCAGAAAAAAAATATGAAGTTCAACGAAGAAAATTTTTTAATTTCTCAGATATGGAAACATGAGGAAAATTTTTAAACTTTTATCAAGTAAAAAAAAAAATTCTGGCCCAAAAAAATAGAGCGAAACACCAACGCAAAACCTGGGATGATCATGTCGGAGGGTCTCACCTTCAAGGACCAAAAACATTTTAAACAATTTGCCTCTGCTAAAAAATGGGCCCGGGTGGATAAAGAGAACCTTCAAAAATAGGGGGGGCCAAACCCATGAAACACTCTTCAGGTCACTTGTTTTATCTAGGTTTGGAAATTTTCTGCACACTAACAGCAAACCCTTTTAAGGCAGGTGAAATTTCCGACCTAGAAAATGAACAGAGAACTTTCACGGCGCGCATAACGGAATAAAACCCCCTCAATTATTGGGAAACGTTTGAGGTTCCAAAAACCCGTAAATTCCCCCGGAACGCAGGAGGGAGAGATACATGATTTATACACCTGGGAAAAACCCCAAGGGACTAGTACCGAAAATTTTTTCAAACGTAAAATCACTCATTAAAGAAAGCAAAAGACTTTGGGAGACGATGCCCCCCCAACCCCCCCCCAAAGAAAAGCAGGGGGGTCCCCAGGGACGTTTAAAGACCAACAATTTAAATTTCCCGGGGCCCGAGAAAGTTCAACTGCCTCCCAGCACACAAAGGGGGATTACCAAAGACCCCCCGGGAGTCTTCCAATGGCACTGGACAAAACACCCAAATTTATTTCCCCGGGCCCGGGCTTGGCTCGTAAGTTTTTGGGGGCAGCCCGGGGAACAACAGCCTGGTTTTATCAGGCTCTGATCCACCAAAGGGGGCCGGTCTCAGACCGGCCGCGGGGGGGGTTTACCCCCGGAACTCTCTCCAGGGAAACTCCAGTAGCTAGGATGAGGCTGATTCATTTCCCCCCGTAACTTCCATTATTGGGGACCAGATCTACCTGGAGTTCTTACCTTTGTAACTAGTTCCCGCTATCAAACTTTGGGGTCCAGTCAAAAAACCCATTAAAGTAACCTTTTTAAACTTTTTAAAACCGCCCACAGGAAAGGGGGAATTTGGGGGCATAATAAAGAATTTTAAAATAAAGTAAGTGTTTTGTGTGGTGTGTTGTGTGGGGTGTGTGTGTTTTGTGTGTGTGTTTGTGTGTGGTGTGTGTGTGTTTTGTGGTGTTGTGTGTGTGAGGGTTTTTGGTTTGTGTGTGTGTGTGTGTGTGGGTTTTGTGTGTGGGGTTTGTGTGTGTGTGGTGTGTGTGTGGTTTGTGTTTTGTGTGTTGTACTCACCTATTTTTTACTCACCTATTTGTGGGTTTCAGGTTTGAGTCCCCAGCTCCCCGGGGCCCCCCTCTTCACCGGGTTTCTACTAGGCCCCTCTCTCCCCCCCGCCCATGAGCTTTATTTAAACCTCGTCTTAAAACCCGTGGGATGGTTCCTGGGCCCCCCAAAATACGTCATTTTCTAGGGGTATTCCACGCCTTAAAAACTCAAAAGACTGAAGAAAAAACTTCCTACTATCTCTCTGACTCTTTGGGGTCTTCAATTTCCCCCTTTTGGCCCCCTTGTTTCTGTTCCCCCCCCCCCGGAAAAATCCTTCCTTGTCCCACCTTTCTATTTCCCCGCAGTATTTTAAATTTTTGTTACAAGTCCCCCCCGACCCTCCTGTCCCCAAATGTGGCAGGCCGATTTCCCTTTAAACTTTTCCCCTAGGGTTTTTCCCCTTAACTCTGGAATAACCTTGGGCGGGAAAACCCTTTTTACTTTTTCTAGTTTCTTGAAAGTCTTTTTTCAAGGGGGGGTTTTCCAAAAAAGGGGGGTTTCATACCCCCAGTATGGGCCTGGGCATACACGGGGGTTTCAGTTCTTGAATGATTCCTTACTAATTTTCGGGAAAGCCCGTTTTCAGGTTTGCCCGGCGCCCCTATGCTGCAAACAGTTATTTTATTGAAAGTGTGCTTCCCCGGGGACTGCTCGGTGTTTTTTCTCACCCCAAAAACTTTCCTTTCCCCGATTTAGGTTTGCAGTCTTTGGCCACCTAAACCTATCTCTGTCTGTGGTCTTCTTGCCCCCCCCCAAACTTTATGACTTGCAGGGGGGGGGAGGGTTAAATTTTTGAGAAGCCATTTGCGGACCAGGGGGTCCCCGCTGTCCAGGGGCCCCTTTGAAGTCCTGGGCCCGGGTTTTCATCGAAATTTAAATTTTCCCCATTAACTTCACATCATCTTTCAAAAAAGGACAAATTCTGAGTCAAAAACCCCTTTCCCTCATGGGGGTTCACATATAAACCAAAAAAAAGCATGGGCCCCAGGACCAGTGGGGGTGTGTCTGTCTCCCCCTCTCTCTCTCTCTCTCTCTCAAAAAATCAAAAATTTGCCCCAATAACTCATTACAGTTGTGACCGGGTTGGAAAATGTGAAATTTCTCAATTAAAAACTATAAAATTTTTTTCATGAATTTTAGCCCTGTATAAACGTAAGTAACCATTCTTACAGAAATTTATTACCTTTGTAAAATTGTGAGCTCAATTTTCCTTTGGGACCTAGTTTTGCCCATCAAAACTTTGGGGGCCCCGTTCCTGGACCCCCTTTCATACCTCTGAAAACTTAAATACCCCTTTTAAACTTTGGGCAGATTGTTTAAACCCAACCCCACCTGGAAATTCATTACCTTTGTAAATTGGGGAGTTTATTACCTTTGTAAATTTGAAATTTTTACGAAAACCCCTGTAACTTTCTCACTATCAAAAATTTGGAGTCCAGCCCGGACCAATAATGTACCTCTGTAAAACTTTTTTTAAAACCGCCCACAGGATTGGGGAAAAAGGGGCATAAAAAACATATTAAACTAACTTGCTCATTTTTTGGAGCTGAGCCTTTTAAATTTCCCATTGCCAAACCCCGTCAGTGGCATTTTTACGTGAGGGGGTCAGAGGCCCCGAGGCCCGCTTTGGGGGGTTAGTGTGGGCGGGTTTCAGAGCCCCTGGCTTGCTTTTGCAAATGTTTTAAAAAAATTTAGGTTTTTAGAGTTTTTAAGGAGGGAAACTTGCTTTTCCAGGAGGGAAAAAAAGGGGGGCTGAAGGTTTTTACCCAAAGGGTTTGGGGGTGAGTTTTGGGGGTGGGTGGAATGGTGGAGGGGAAAGAGGGGTAACCAGCAGCGAGGGGGCAGTCTTCATCCCCCCTGTAGGAAATTTTAGGGGGGGAGGTAGTAATTCTACCACAGTGAGGTGTTGTCCCCGCACCTGTTAAATGGCAAGTGGTTTTCCATTTCTGGGAAAACCAAACAAAAAAAGGAAAGTTTGGAGAAGATTTGAAAAGGGAAAAAATTGCTTCTCTGTTCTTCAGGATGAGTGTAATTCAGTGGGCCCGTGAAAAGGTAAAGGTACTACTTTCCCTGCAAATAGAGGTAAGCGCATCCTTGTGGTTGGTGACTCACAGGTAAGATATATGGACCGTGCTTTCTGTAATAGGAATAAAAAAGTAAGAGATAGAGTTGTTTCCCTGGAGCTGGTGTTAGTGACAGTGAACAGGTTGGATAATATCATGTCAGGTAATGGGAACAAGCCTATTGTCTGTCTCAGTGCTGGTGGAAATGATATTGGGAAGGGTAGAAGAGAAGAGCTGCTAGATAAGTACAGGTCAGCTATAGATTTAATTAAGTCTAAGGGAGGGGTCCCAATCATATGTAGCATCTTGCCTAGAAGGGGAGTGGGCAATGAATAGTTGTCTAGGGCAATTGGTGTAAATTGCTGGCTAGACAGATACTGCAAGAAACTTGCAATCCCATTCACTGACAACTGGGACAACTTTTATGGCAAACATGATATGTATGCAAGAGATGGGGTACATCTTTCTGGGGCAGGGGTGGTAGCACCTGCAAGCTCGATTGAGAGGGCCATTGCTGAAATGCCTAGGATTTTAAACTGATAGAAGATAGAGGTATGAGTGTGTGTGGGAAACAGGCAGGTTGCAACACTAGGGTTGAAAACAGCAAATGTATAAAAGGCATTCATCATGAAGTTATAAAGACAATAGATCAGGTCAGCAAACAAAGGGAGACAGCAGAGGGCAGCAAGGGACTAGTTCCCTTAAGGTTTACTATACTAATAGCAGGAGTGTAAGAAGATAGATGAGCTAAGATTAATTGCAAGTGCAGAAAACAGATATTACTGCTATAACAGAGACCTGGCTCAATCTGAAAGATTGAGAGATGCCTTCTGAATGTCACATACAAGGCTATAAATTATTCCAAACTTTCTTCAGTAAAGCTTTTGAGGCTGTTGATCACGATAAATAATTTGATATTATTTACTTAGATTTTAGTAAGTCTTTTGATAGAGTTCAACACCAAAGACTGTTAAAAAAAGTGGCGGCTCATGGCATTGGGGGAAAAGTGCTCTCGTGGATCGAGTCATGGCTCACAGACAGGAAGCAGAGAGTATCCATAAATGGGGTTAAATTCGAGTGGGGATCTGTAACAAGTGGCGTTCCACAGGGATCAGTCTTGGGCCAGTTGTTTATAATATATATCAATGATCTTGATGAGGGAATTACTAGTGAAATGAGCAAATTCACCGATGACACAAAGATAGGTAGGATAATTGATTCAAACGTAGATATCAGGGAACTTCAGGAGGATTGAGACAAACTCAGTACCTGGTCAGCAAAGTGGCAGATGCAGTTCAATGTAGATAAATGCAAGGTTCTGAAGCTCGGGAGTGTCCATAACCCTAGCACTTATAAGTTAAACAATGTAGAACTTAGCCATACAGATTGTGAAAAGGACTTGGGGGTTATGGTAAGCAGTAACCTTAAACCAAGACAGCAGTGCCTAAGCGTACTTAATAGGGCAAATAGATTATTGG
Organism: Cherax quadricarinatus; assembly: GCF_026875155.1. Lineage (NCBI taxonomy): Eukaryota > Metazoa > Arthropoda > Malacostraca > Decapoda > Parastacidae > Cherax > Cherax quadricarinatus. The sequence continues at coordinate 27,985 of NW_026468758.1, read as the reverse complement.
GATTTATATCAAGAAGTGTAAGCAACAGAAGTCCAGAGGTTATACTGCAGCTTTATACATCATTAGTAAGGCCTCACCTAGATTATGCAGCTCAGTTCTGGTCTCCATATTACAGAATGGACATAAATTCGTTAGAAGTCATTCAGCGTAGAATGATTAAATTAATACATAGCATTAGAAATCTTCCTTATGAAGAGATTGAAGACTCTTAAATAACATTCACTTGTTAGAGGAAGACTGAGGGGAGACATGATCGAAGTGTATAAGTGGAAGATAGGTATTAATAAAGGAAATATTAATAAGGTCTTGAGGATATCTCTCCAAGAGAGAGCCCGCAGTAATGGATTTAAATTAGACAAGTTTAGATTTAAAAAGGACATAGGAAAGTATTGGTTTGGAAATAGGTAGTTGATGAGTGGAACAGTCTACCTAGTTGGGTTATTGAGGCTAGGACTTAAGGTAGCTTCAAATTTAGGTTGGATAAATATATCAGCGGGACAGGTTGGATTTGAGTGGGACTTGCAAATGAGTGGATAGAGTTATCAGACCTTATTTCTTGGGGAGCATTAAAAATTTGGGGTTGGGCAAATTTTTTTATTAGTGGGATGGATTGAAAAGGGACCTGCCGAGTATGGGCCAACAGGCCTGCTGCAGTGATCCTCCTTTCTTATGTTCTTATGACAGGGTCAACAGGAAGGGTAGTGGAGTAGCGATGTATGTCAGAGACAGTTTACATTGTTGTGTTAGACAAGATATAAAATTAGAAGCGTCAGCCACTGAATCTGTTTGGTTACAGCTTCTCGAGGGCTGTGAAAAACTAATTTTGGGTGTGATTTACAGGGTCCCAAATCTTGATAGGGAGTGCAGTAAACTTCTATGGGACGAAATTCGTAAGGCATCTACATACGAAAATGTTGTGCTAATGGAAGATTTCAACTATAGACAGATTGACTGGAGCAATTTGACAGGAAATTTACAGTTAAGTGACTTTCTTGATATGATTCAGGACTGTTTTTTAAAACAGTTTGTGACAGAACCAACTAGAGGAAATAACCTGCTTGACTTGGTTCTTGCCAACAGGGAAACGCTAATTAATGATCTTGAGGTTAATGATGAGCTTGGGGAAAGTTATCACAAATCACTCAGTTTTAATATATCATGGAATTCCTCTAATAATGGCAATCAAGTCTCTGTCCCTGACTTCCGTTTGGCTGATTTCAAAGAACTGAAAAATTACTTGGGTGGGCTGAACTGAAATGACCTGACTATGGTCAGGAAGGTGGTGATGATTGCCGATATGACTTTTTTCCCCAGGGCATAGTTCTAGCTGCTCAGACAACTTATGTTCTAAATAGGGAAATCAGATAAAACAAAAATGATCCTAAATGGATGAACAATAGATTAAAACATCTCATTGGTCAAAAAGAAAGGCATATATAGGCAAATCAAAAGAGGAGATGGGCAATTAAGCAATTAATATATTCAGTTAAAGAGAGAAATAAAAAGGGGAATAAGAAAAGCAAAAAGAGATTATGAAGTTAAAGTTGCAAGAGAATCGATGACTAACCCAAAAGGATTCTTTCAGGTATACAGAAGTAAGATCAGGGACAAGATAGGCCCACTTAAAAGTTACTCAGGTCAGCTAACGGACAGTGATAAGGAAATGTGTAGAATTTTTAACACATACTTCCTCTCAGTTTTTACACAGGAAGATACTAGTGATATTCCAGAAATAATAAATTATGTAGAACAGGACGATAATAAACTATGCACAATTAGGGTCACAAGTGACATGGTTCTTAGGCAAATAGATAAATTAAAACCTAACAAATCCCCAGGCCCTGATGAACTGTGGGACAAGGGTTCTAAAGGAATGTAGAGAGGAGCTTAGCAAACCTTTGCTAATCTTTTCAACATATCACTACAAACTGGAATGGGGCCAGATAAGTGGAAAATGGCAAATGTGATACCTATTTTCAAAGCAGGTGACAGGTCCTTAGCTTTGAACTATAGACCAATAAGCCTAACCTCCAACAGTGGGAAAATTTATGGAATCAATAACTGCCGAGGCAGTTAGTAGCCACCTTGAAAAGCATAAATTAATCAACGAATCTCAGCATGGTTTTACAAAGGGGCATTCCTGCCTTATGAATTTAAATTAACTTTTTCACTAAGGTATTTGAGGAGGTAGGTCATGGTAATGAATATGATATTGTGTATATGGACTTCAGTAAGGCTTTTGACAGGGTCCCACATCAGAGACTATTGAAGAAAATTAAGGCACATGGAAGAGGAGAAATTTTTTCCTGGATAGAGGCATGGTTGACAAATAGGCAGCAGAGAGTTTGCATAAATGGGGAGAAATCAGAGTGGGGAAGCATCACGAGCGGTGTTCCACAGGGGTCAGTGTTGGGCCCCCTGTTGTTCACAATCTACATAAACGACATTGATGAGGGCATAAAGAGCGACATAGCAAGTTTGCCAATGACACCAAAATAGGCCGTCGAATTCATTCTGATGGGGACATTAGAGCACTCCAGGAAGGTTTGAATAGACTGATGCAGTGGTTGGAGAAGTGGCAGATGCAGTTTAATATAGGCAAATGCAAAGTTCTAAATGTTGGACAGGAAAATAACCATGCCACATATAAACTAAATAATGTAGATCTTAATATTACGGATTGCGAAAAAGATTTAGGAGTTCTGGTTAGCAGTAATCTGAAATCAAGACAACAGTGCATAAGTGTTCGCAATAAAGCTAACAGAATCCTTGGCTTTATATCAAGAAGCATAAATAATAGGAATCCTCAGGTTGTTCTTCAACTCTATACATCCTTGGTTAGGCCTCATTTAGATTATGTTGCACAGTTTTGGTCACTGTATTACAGAATGGATATAAATGCTCTGGAAAACATACAAAAGAGGATGACAAAGTTGATCCCAGGTATCAGAAATCTTCCCTATGAGGATAGACTAAGGGCCCTGAATCTGCACTCTCTAGAAAGGCATAGAATTAAGGAAGATATGATTGAGGTGTATAAATGGAAAACAGGTATAAATAAAGGGGATGTAAATAACGTGCTGAAAATATCTAGCCTAGACAGGACTCACAGCAATGGTTTTAAGTTGCAAAAATTCAGATTCAGAAAGGATATAGGAAAGCACTGGTTTGGTAATAGAGTTGTGGATGAGTGGAACAAACTCCCGAGTACAGTTATAGAGGCTAAAATGTTGTGTAATTTTAAAATTAGGTTAGATAAATACATGAGTGGGTGTGGGTAGGTGTGAGTTGGACCTGATTAGCTTGTGCTACTAGGTCAGTTGCCGTGTTCCTTCCTTAAGTAAATGTGACCAGTCCTGACTAGGTTGGGGCATTGGCTTAAGCCGGTAGGAGACTTGGACCTGCCTCACATGGACCAGTAGGCCTGTTGCAGTGTTCCTTCTTTCTTATGTTCTTATGTAATTAGTTGGTAATTCTGGATGGTTCAGCTTCCATGGGAGTCTCACCCAGTATTGTCCAGATTCAGATTTAACATCCTTCAGGTATTGTTCCTGAGTAAAGGAATCATCTGGACTTTCTTCATTTACACTGATTCCTATGCTGTCCAGCTCTCATAATTTATACACAGGTTCAACTTCATCCTCTATTGAAGAATATTTACACGGGCGTGATATTTCATGAGTAAGACAGACCGTGACTGTATTTATGACTTCCTCCAGTCATTCATTATCAGTATGAGGAAGTCTACCATACATCACATGACCTCCTGCAGTCTTTAGAAGAGTGACACCACATTTCTTTACCATACCTTTTACAAAGGAGGCATAATAGTCACTACCAATCAAAATATTTATTTGCCCCACAGAGTCATTATTTACACCATAAGGTGCCAAATTTACATTACATGAAAGCCTTTCAGTAGCTTTACCAAGCCCTATTGTAGACATTTTCTCTGGGAGCCTATCTGCAATTACGGCATTAATACATTTTCTCGCATTGCCCAGGCTGACAGTTACATAAACAGTGTCGTATGACTGGGCCCTCTTATTCAAGAGAAAGCCAGATAATTTTAGTGTAGTAGGATTCCCCATTTGTACCTTCATCCCATTAAGACAATTACATTTTATGAAAGTATGTTGTGATTCCTGGTCTAGTAATGCAGTTACATTTTTAGATTTATGCCTTTTATCATTAATTTTTACATCTAACACAGGCAAGGCTACTTCAGCCATGCCATCATTATTAACATTAGCAGCAATTTTTACATTAGCCACTGTAGTGTCAGGGTTATTATCACTATCATTATTGTCACCATTATTAAAATTAGATCCACCCTTACACATAACTATGTGGTGTCTTCCCTTGTTGCATTGATAACAATGGTTCAATTTGGCATAGCAATCCCTTACATTATGATTGCCTAGACACCTAATACATCTATTAAGCTCTTCCAATCTTTCCACTTTAACATCCCATGAATTATATGTATTACAATTCTTAGAGAAATGAGTACCGTTGCGGAAGAGACAGTCTCTCTTTTCTTTGGTCATCCCAAAAATCTCGGATATTATTCTAACTCCACAAGACTGAAGAGGCAATTAATGACATGCCCATGCACTCTGCCCCTATCGTGTGCCTTCAGCATTTTATGGAGAGAGAGCATGGACACAGGGGTCATCCCACACACACTAAAAACAACAGACATAGCCCCACTCCACAAAGGTGACAGTAAAGCAATCGCAAAAAACTACAGATCAATAGCACTAACATCCTGTATCATAAAAATCTTTGAGAGGGTTCTAAGAAACAAGATATAGTATACAAAGACTGCAAAAGCTTTCGACAAGTGTAACCATGGTGTAATAGCAAACAAAATGCAGGATAAAGGAATAACTGGAAAAGTTGGTAGATGAATCTACAACTTCCTGACAAATAGAACACAAAAAGTAATAGTAAACAGAATAAAGTCCCAGGCAGCCACGGTAAAAAGCTCTGTTCCACAAGGCACAGTATTCGCTCCCATTCTATTCCTTATCCTCATTTCTGACATAGACAGAGATGTAAGCCATAGCTCCATGTCTTCCTTTGCAGATGACACCCAGATCACTATGGCAGTGACCTCCCTCGAAGACACTGCGAGACTCAAAGAAGACATCAATCAAATATTCGAATGGGCCACTCAAAGCAATATGAAGTTCAACGAGGAGAAATTTCAACTACTCAGATATGGGAAACTTGGAGAAATTAAAAATGTGTCAGGGTATACCACAAATTCTAACCATACAATACAGCGGAAAAGTAATGTGAAGGACCTGGAAGTGATAATGTCAGAGGATCTCACCTTCAATGACCACAACAATGTATCTACCTCATCCGCTAGGAAAATGATAGGATGGATAATGAGAACCTTCTAAACTAGGGACGCCAAGTCCATGACGATTCTCTTCAGATCGCTTGTGCTCTCTAGGCTGGAATATTGTTGTACACTAATGGCCCCCTTGAAGGCTGGTGACATTGTAGACCTGGAGAATGTACAAAGACCTTTCACAGCACACACAAGTATGATAAGGCACCTAAACTACTGGGAACGGTTGAAGGTCCTTGATCTGTATTCCGTCAGATGCAGACGAGAGAGATACACTTGGAAGGTCCTGGAGGGATTGGTACCAAACCTGCACATGAAAATCACTCCATACGAAAGCAAAAGACTCAGCAGGAGATGCAACATTCCCCCGATGAAAAGCAGGGACGCCACGAATACACTGAGAGAACACAATAAGTGTCTGGGACCCAAGACTGCTCAATGGCCTCCCAGCATACATAAGGGGGATTACCAATAGACCCCTGGCTGTCTTCAAGAAGGCAATGGACAGGCACCTAAAGTCAATACCTGACCAACCGGGCTGTGGTTTGTACATCAGCTTGCATGCGGCCAGCAGTAACAGCCTGGTTGATCAGACTCTGATCCACCATGAGGCCTGGTCTCAGACCGGGCAGCGGGAGCGTTGACTCCCGAAATCCTCTCCAGGTAAACTCCAGGTAAAACCTCTTATCAACTGGGTTACCTTATTGGGGTACTTATTCCTCTTACTTTGATGTGAAGAACCACTATTACTCGTCCCTATCTGGAGTTTACCTGGAGAGAGTTCCGGGGGTCAACGCCCCCGCGGCCTGGTCTGCGACCAGGCCTCCTGGTGGATCAGAGCCTGATCAACCAGGCTGTTACTGCTGGCTGCACGCAAACCAACGTACGAGCCACAGCCCGGCTGATCAGGAACCGACTTTAGGTGCTTGTCCAGTGCCAGCTTGAAGACTGCCAGGGGTCTGTTGGTAATCCCCCTTATGTATGCTGGGAGGCAGTTGAACAGTCTCGGGCCCCTGACACTTATTGTATGGTCTCTTAACGTGCTAGTGACACCCCTGCTTTTCATTGGGGGGATGTTGCATCGTCTGCCAAGTCTTTTGCTTTCGTAGTGAGTGATTTTCGTGTGCAAGTTCGGTACTAGTCCCTCTAGGATTTTCCAGGTGTATCTTATGTGTTCTTATGAGTGGATGTGGGTGGGTGTGAGTTGGACCTGATAGCTTGTGCTACCAGGTCGGTTGCCGTGTTCCTCCCTTAAGTCAATGTGACCTGACCTGACTAGGTTGGGTGCATTGGCTTAAGCCGGTAGGAGACTTGGACCTGCCTCGCATGGGCCAGTAGGCCTTCTGCAGTGTTCCTTTGTTCTTATGTTCTTCTTATGTTCTTATCTCTCCCGCCTGCGTTCCAGGGAATACAGGTTCAGGAACCTCAAGCGCTCCCAGTAATTGAGGTGTTTTATCTCCGTTATGCACGCCGTGAAGGTTCTCTGTACATTTTCTAGGTCAGCAATTTCACCTGCCTTGAAAGGTGCTGTTAGTGTGCAGCAATATTCCAGCCTAGATAGAACAAGTGACCTGAAGAGTGTCATCATGGGCTTGGCATCCCTCGTTTTGAAGGTTCTCATTATCCATCCTGTCATTTTTCTATCAGATGCGATCGATACAATGTTATGGTCCTTGAAGGTGAGATCCTCCAGGTCAGAATTTGTTTTGTACTCTGATGAAGATTTAATTTCCTCGTGTTTACCATATCTGAGTAATTGAAATTTCTCATCGTTGAACTTCATATTGTTTTCTGCAGGCCACTGAAAAATTTGGTTGATGTCCGCCTGGAGCCTTGCAGTGTCTGCAATGGAAGACACTGTCAATTGATATGTACCTATGTAACCCTCTTTAGTAGATGAACTGGGATTATTGACACTGGGATAATTTTTCCTTTTTGAAACTTGATAGGTTCATTAGGGCTTTGGAAATTTGTCTGGACTGCCTTCGTGTGAGTTGTCTACCCTAGCAAGCTCTGTTGACACTGAACCCTGAGACTGGTACCTCAGCCTCACAAGTGGCTTATATGACACATTTCCATAAATAACTGATGTTGCAAGGAATCTCGCCTGCATGCACGAATAAAGGACTAACTTACTTGGTGTTGGAGAATATATCTCGGTCTTCAACCTCCCTAAGCTTTAGCCCCGCTGGACTAACCCCTTCAAGACCACGTGCAGCCGGGAACCTTTATTCTTGCAATATTCAGTCGGTATTAGTGACCTGCCTGCATCTCAGAAACTCCTGATTCTAACGGGGTGTGTATCCCCTAGTCTAACTATGCAGGAAGTGACACTAGCTTCTAAGTGCAACAAAACGGGACACCATAACGTACTGGTCACCAGACATCCGACTGCACAAAGACCCACAGTTCAACTCGCAATTTCCCCCAGAAACTGGCCAGAATGTGAAGACACATGGGGGTGCCGCCCTGCTGTTCACGGTGGTGTGTCAAGTTTGCCATCTCGTTGTAGAAGGAGGCACTCATTTCTCAAAACCCCGTGCCTCCCATTCAAACTTCAGGCTGCCAGTTCTTGCTAGCTAATATGACCTAGTGTTTGACTATATTACCGGCCTATTACTACCTATGTTAAGGTCTTAGGTCTACATTATTATTATCTACAGTTGCCTCAATAATCCTAATATTAGTTTACTAACAGTATAAACTACCTACCTCTTCCTTGAAGGGTAAATCTATCAATTAAAATGTACCTTCCAACCACCTTCGCCAACCCGGGTATTTGTATGTGTTTAGGTAGATGTGAGGGTCCGCAAAACTCAGACGGTCCGTCTGGGAAATGTTGGGGCCCTTATTGACTTTTTACCTTGTGGAATTTTTTGACTGAAAAAATTTCCCAAACATCTTCCCCCGGCAAAGATACCGGGGAAAATTAGTAAAGTTGCCTCTCGCGGGCCTTCCAGTGGGCCCGGGATTGGCGCCATTCGACAGGTTGTCCGCCACTCGGGTTTTGTTGCACATTGATGACTGGTATTTTTCCTTGAGTGTCCCTCTTCGGATTTTTAAAACCATGACCTTGAGCAGTATTCGAACTTCTTGGGCCCCGCTCTGAAACCTCCTCTATCAAACCAAAAAGATTCCCCATAATAATAAAAGTTTTAAAAATTACCTATTACTGATTTAAACTTCGAACATTGAAAGTACTGCTCGCAGACTAGGCCTCCCTATGAAACCTCGTCCCCCTGAAATGCTGGCCTTTAAAAACTGCCCTTGCTGCTGCCGAGAGCGTTGACAAGCTGCGGCAAACGACGGGGAAAAATTTGCAATGGTCTAAATGCTCCACCCCCCTTAGCCGGGCATGGAGGGACATAAAAGAATTAAGGGTAACAGAACTGGGCAGATCGCGCACCCTCTCCCTTGCATAGGGCGAATGGTTAGTCTTGTTGGGCTTCATCTAGTTTGGGAGTTTTCCCCAGTCAACAGGCGAAATTAATGGCAAATTATGCAAGGGAGAGATTTTTTGCTTTTTGCTCAGAAAGGAAATGCTGCAACTTCCCTTTCCAAAATTATAAAAATTGATGCAGCAAAAACTAAGGGAAACCCCACGTCGCTGGGAGGATGGTATTTTTACAACTACTCAGATTGCTGTGTCGAGTAAGGTAATCCTTTACTTGAATTATATAACATGAGTTATGTCATGGGAGCTCCCTAAATCATGGACCAATAGCCCTTTTCCCATTGCCCAAATAAAACAAAACTCATTTCCCCCAAATTTCCCCTTCAGTGCTTGTGAAAAAACTTTAAAAGGATGTTTTTAATGTCTTATGCAAAAATTTAAAGGAATTTTTGTCACCCGGTTTGCATGGTTTCATGCTGGAAGGGTGTGCATTTTTGTTACCCCCTTTTCTCACTCTGCACACTGCAGCTCATCATACGTTCCTTGACCTTAAATCCGCTTTTGATGTAGCAAAGATGAATCTTTTGGAACTTGCCAGAATGGATGTTGGAGGTGGCTTCTCCGCTGGTTAAAAGGTTACTGCCCAAAGAAAGTGTCTGGTTTTTCCCGGGGACATAGAAGTGTAACTAAAGTTTTTGAATTAGGAACCCCAAGGGAGGTGTGCTTGTCCCACCCTTTTAAATTTTGATTAATGCCTTATTTAATCCCATGCCTAGCCAGCCCCATATTATAGGGTTAGTTTTGCTGATGACATAATGATTCACATACCGGATTCTCCAACCCCCAAAAACTTCTTAAATCTGTTTTAGCCTCGTGTCAGGGCCCGGGGTTAATAATCTCGGGGATTAAAAAAAAAGTACTCAACAGGGTCCTCCTGGCAGGAGGCACGTTGTAGTCCAGTTCTGATGGGGCTCTTCTGAAAAGTAAACAGATAAAGGATCTGGCTTTGAGGTTCCAACCCTTTGGCCTGTTGTAAAAGAGATTTGTCGCCAAAAAAAAGAAAGGTGAGGGGACTTAGATTGTGGAGGTTTTTTTCCCGGTTTGGTGCTAATGTTTTTAAAATTTTGGGAAAAAAGATTATCTTTTTATATTGATCATTTGGTTGATTATGCAGCGCCCCCCTTGCACTTGTCTGACTGGAAGTTTGGGGGCTGGAAAAAACGAAAAAAGAAGCAATGAGGATATCCTGGATGCCTGTACGCCAAAATTTTTTAAAATGCGGAAAAAACTTAAAATTCCAAGCATTAGGATCGTGTTTCTGAAAGAAATATCCTTATTTGGGGGCAAATGCTTAGGCTAGCCCATTCAAACCCCCGCACAGAGCCCCCCAAAATTTCCTCAGCACTGGTGAACACCCCCCAGTGGATCGAAAAAAAAGGAACCCCACCCCCGCAATTTAAAAAGCTACATGTCTATATCAAGTGGACAAAAGGACATTTCCCCGCTCCATGGGTTTTTACCCCCTTCCAAAATCCCCTTCCTCCATTTCCCCCCAAAAATCTTTTTAAATCAAACCCCAAACTTTGTCTTTAACCAAACATGATGCCTTAAGCGTTTGATAACTTAGTCACACGAACAATCTTTCACAAAATTTTTTACGTCGAGGTTCTGTTCCCAGTCCCCTGGTGCAGCTGGTAGTGCTGCTGTTTTCCCAGGTGATGGCTTCATAAGAAATTGGAGCAGCTCCCTAACTGGGCCCTACCCCTTTAACAAACTGTTTGCATACTCCTTGCACTCAAATGTGTCCTGTATCTAGGTTTGAACTTTAATGTAACGATTTCGTCATCCCTAAATGCCCCAATCTTAAGTTAATTGGGGCAGCTTTTGTCGAAGCCCGAATAGATATGGTAAAAATTGTGGAAGTGGGTCAGAGTGCCTTTTCTGTGGATTCCATTCCACATTGGGTCTTCAGAGGGGGTAGATTACAATCGGGTTGTCATTGAGCAGTTTGAGAACAATAATACGAAAAGAACTTCAAATGAAAATTTATTGACTTAAGACTTAGGGAGATTGACACAAGTCAGTCCATTATATCATTCCATTGCAGGAGGAGCCAAGTTTTGGGATCCAACAAGATAAGCAGACTCTTGGATGTCATATGCCCGGCCCGGGTGGGTTTTAAAAATTTTGGGAGGTTAATCACCACCACCAAATTTGCCAAAAGAAATGTAACTTTGCAGTGGGCTATTTTCACCATTGCGTCATTATGTCTGGAGTGTGATAAAAAAAATGAATTTTTAAACATCACTCAGAAGTGTTCAAGAAAAGGCTAAGTATTTTTCCACAGTGGTTATTTTCAGCCATTTTGGAGAAAAAACCCGACTTTGCTAGCTGTAAATAAAGCTTTTCCAATGTGTGCATGTGTGTGTGTGTGTGTGTGTGTGGTGTGTGTGGGGGTGGGGTGTGGGGGGGTTTGGGTGTGTGTGAGGGTGTGTGTGTGTGTGTGTGTGTGTGTGTTGGTATGTGTGGGGGTGTGTGTGTGTGTGTGTGTTGTGTGTTTTGGTTCTGGTGTTTTTGGGTGTGTTTGAGGGGTGTGTGGGGTTTTGAGGGGTGTTGTGTTTTTGTGTGTGTGTGTGTGTGGGGGCGTGTGTGGGTGTGTGTGTGCGTTTTTGGGGGTTGTGGGGGTGTTTTTGTTTTGTGTTTTGTGGGTGTTTTGTTGGGGTGTGTGGGGAGGGGTGTGTGTGTGGGTGGGTTTGTGTGTTGTGTGGGTTTTGGGGTTTTTGCCCCTTGTGTGTATGTTTATATTTGTACGTCGTGTGCAATGTCCGTGCGTGGCCCCGTTGTGTTTGTGCGGCGGGGTAGTGTTTACCGGGATTTTTACCTGGAGGGATTTCCCGGGGGGTTCAACGCCCCGGGGCCCCGGTCTGGGGCCCGGGCCTCCTGGGGGATAAAGAGCCTGATCAACCAGGCCTGTTGTTCTGGCTGAAAAAAAACCAATACGAGCCAACCCGGTGACCCGGAATGATTTTAGGTGCTTGCCCAGTCCCAGCTTGAAGATTGGGGGGGGTTTCTTTTGGGGTTAATCCCCCTTATGTGTGAGGGGGGAATTTTTGAACAGTCTGGGGGCCCCTGCCCTTTTTTGTATGGTCTTTTAACGGCAGGACCCCCTGCTTTTTAATTGGGGGGATGGTGCATGGGTCTCCCAAAGTCTTTTGCTTTCGTTTTGGGGTGTTTTTCCGTGTGCAAGTTCGGTACTGCCCTCTAGGATTTTCCAGGTGTATATAATCATGTATCTCTCCCCCCTGCGTTCCGGGAATACAGGTTTGGGGAACCTCAAGGCTCCAAAAATTTGAGGTGTTTTTCTCCGTTATGCGGCCGTGAAGTTCTCGACTTTTTCCCTTAGGTGGGGAAATTTTTTCACCTGCCTTGAAAGGTGCTTTTTGGGGTGCAGAAATTTCCAGCCTGGAAAAATGTGACTAAAAGGGGGTGTCATAAAGGGGTTTTTGGCCCCCCTAGTTTTAAAGGTTCTCATTATCCTCCTTTCATTTTTCTAGCAGATGCGATTGTTAAAAAATGTTATGGCCTTGAAGGTGAGATCCTCCGCATGATCACTCCCAGGTTTTTGGGACGTTGTGTGTTTCGTCTATTTTGGGCCCAAAAAATTTGTTTTGTACTCTGTTGAAGTTTTTAATTTTTCCTCTGTTTCCCTTTTCTGAGAAAATTGAAATTTCACCGTTAAAATTTATATTGTTTTCTGCACCCCCCACTAAAAAGTTTTGGGTTTGTGTCTGCCTGGAGTTTTGCAGTGTCTGCAAGGGGAAGCCACGGGTCATGAAAGTTTCGGGTGTATCTGAAAAGGAAAAGGAAAGGTTGTGTGGCTGCATCCTTGTCTATGTCGGTTTTAAAAGGGGGATGGGGAACAAGAGGGGAAAAGCGGGTACTGGCTTGTGGAACAGAGCTTTTAACCGTAGCTGTGGGACTTTACTTGTTGACGAAAACTCTCTGTGTTCTGTTGTGAGGAAATTTTTGATCCCCCGCCCGGATTTTTTCCTGTTTTTCCCTTTTTAAGGCACGCTTTTTGTGCGCTTTTAAAGGGCCAATGGCCCACACTTGTCGAAGGTTTTTGGAAAAAAGTCTGTATATATTAAAATCTGCATTTTTTTTTGTCTTTTTGTGATTTAGGCCCTTTTGTGGGTAGTGGCCCAATTTGTTGAGGACAGAAAGGAGCGCCCTGTTCTAAACCCATGTTCCCCTGGGTTGTGTAACTGAGGGTTTCTAGATGGTGGTGATTTGCTTTTAGGCCCCTTTCAAAGTTTTTAGGTTATGGGATGTTAGGGCTTTTTGGTTTCTGAAAAGTTCTTTCTGTTTTTTTATTTCCCCCCTTTGGGGAAAGGTGGGGCTTTTGTTTTTGTTTTGGGAAACTGGGGGGGAAGACCCCCGTGCCCTTGCTCCCTCCCCTTTTAGGAGGGGAAAAAGGGGTCGTGATGGGGGCTTCTTGCAGTTTTTGATGATGAAAAACGAGTTCCTTGAGTTGGCCCGGGGCAGGGGTGATGGGCATTTTTCATTTATCGCCTGGGCCCCGGAAGGGGTTCTTTGGGCCCGTGGGGGAAAAACTCGGTTAGGCTTGTTTTAAAATCAAATTTTGGGGGCTCTCTCAAAAAAAATTTCTTTTTGGGATCTTCCGATCTCAGTCGGGTTTTAGCGGCTTGCAAAAAAACTGATTTCTTTTGGGGATTTAAAGTTTCTCTCATTTCCTTGTTTTCATTGTGTGGGGCCCTTTTCTTTTTTAAAGAAAGGGGCCCAATACTGGCGTTTTCCCCGTTTTGTTTTGGGGCATTGGAGAAGAAATACTTTGGGTTTCTTTGGGTTTTTCATTTATGGTTTTTAGTTCTTCCCGCGATTCCGGGAACCCCTAAAGGATTCTTTTAGCTTAATTTCGAGTTGCTTTTTCTCTTCCGTTTCTCCCTACGCATTTAGATATATTGACCCTTTTAGCCGCTTGTTATTTTTTTTCAGTCCCCCTGTAAAGGGGGGGCCCCCTGTCTCTTTCTGTTTTACTTTACCCCTTCCTTTTTCTTAGGGGGGAAAAACCCTTGTGCATACTTTCGAGTGTCCCCGGTTTTAAAATTGGTTTAGGAAAATTTTTGGGGTCTGTGTTGCTTTGTATATCTTTCCCCCTTTATATCGGTTAGGACTTGGTTTACTTGGTTTCCCCCCCTTTTTGGGGGGTTTGATCACTTAATATTTGATTTATAAACTTTTTACCCAAATTTTGCCAGGTTGTGGACGTATCAGTGGTTTTTATTTTCTTTGTAATTTTTTTCCCTGACGTAACCCCTGTTTTTTTAATGGGGTGGGAAGGGTGATTCATTACCCCTGTAATTGCCATGATTAGTGGGGCCGATTACCTGGAGTTATTTTTCCTTTGTAAATAGTTCAGCTATCATAAATTTTGGGGCCAGTCCCCTGGACCCATTAAAAGCTTTGGGTTTTTTTTTTTACTACCGCCCCCAGGATGGGTTTTGGGGTGCAAAAAAGATATTAAAATAAAAGGGGGTGTGTGGGGGTGTGTGTGGGGGTGTGTGTGTGTGTGATTTAACAATCAAAATATTTGCACCAAAAACTCATTAAGTTGTGGGGGGGTGGGGAAAGTGTTGAATTGCTCTTTCTCTATAAATTTTTAAAGATTGTAAACCAAGTATAAAAAGTTTAAATAAACCATTTTTCAGAAAATTTATTACCTTTTTTAAATTGTGAAACTATTACCCTTTTTACCGTTCAGTATCAAAACTTTGGGGGCCCCTAAATTTGGGCCCATTAGTACCCTGGTAATCTGTAAATACCTTTTTACTTTCATGATTGTGACCAACTTACCTGGAGTTCTTTTCCTTTGTAAAAATTTTGAGTTTTTTTTATTTGGACCTTTGTAAATTTTGAGTTTATTACCTTTGTAAAAATTTTGGGGTTCATTACTTGTAAAATTTTCTCCCCGCTATCAAAAAATTTGGGGTCCCGTCCCTGGACCCCAATTTTTGTACCTCTGTTAAACTTTTGCTACCGGGCCCCCCCGGTTTGGGGATGGGGGGCATAAATTTAAAAAATTAAAAATAACTTTAAAAAACTCTGGGGCGATTTAGGCCCCTGGTTCTAACTTCCCTTTCCCGGTCCCACCGTGTGGACCTCGAGAGGCAAAAGCCTGTTGATGGCCTTATGGTCTCCCCCCCATTCATTTCACCTTCACCATTCCCGCATCCGCCTTTTCTGGGTGGGTCAAACCCCCGGCCTTGAGGCCAATATCCTGGGTGCCTCAGCTTTACTAGCATAAAGGGCCCCCTTGACTCCCCATCAATTGTTTTCCTCGGGGTCAACCCCATTAAAAAATTTTCTAAAAAAAGCTGTCAGAAAAATAAATTTCACCACAAATTGGGGGCCATTTGCCAGAACGTTGGGCCCCGGTTTTATTTTGGGCTTTTGTGCGTTCTTCATTGTGGGGGGGGCCCTCTGGCCCATAAAATTCCCGCTCCTTAGAAAGGGTGGCTCAAGATTGCAGGGAAGGGCTCTATCCTCCTTCCAAAAAGCTGTGATTGGGGGGAGAGCTTCTGCTTTTTCGATCCCCCTTTTGCCCCGTTGGTCAAGGGGCCTGCTATTGTTTTTTTATTCGGCTAACACTGTCCTAACTCATCAGTTTCTCACCCTCTTTTCCATGGGAGGACCTTTGGAAAGCACCTTTTGACTCTGCCCCCCCCCACCATGGAAATTTATAGGGAAACCCCCCTGCCACGGTTTCTCGGGGAGTTTTTGAAAATTCCAAACCCCACTCTATTTTCTTTTAGGTATTCTTGGGAAACCTTTTCTGGTTTTCCCGGGGATTCTGAAGAAATTTTTCGGCCTCTGAAACTCGTGCCATTTTCTGGATAAAACAATCGTGGGCAAGAGAAAACCCAGCTGTAAAACTCCCTGGGAAAAAAACTTCACGAAAGTCTCGGTTGGGCATGTCTTCTGCCAAATTTCAAATTGGGATGGCTCGGGGTTGTGCACAAGTTTAAAAAGGCAGGAAAATATATCTTTTGTGGGCTTACCCCAAACCTCTTTTCCCCCGGGGGTTCAACGTTTATAAACCCCGGTATAGTCGATCCCCTTTCCGTCTCAAAGGGTCAGTCATATGTACCCCCCCCTGAGGGGAGTGGTGGTCCTGGGGGGTTTGGGTTTTCCCCCCATCATACCACTGGAAGGGCAGTTTCAAAAATCTTTTTAACCCCCCTTTTTTTGGGGAGCCTTGGGCCCCTTACCCACCCAGTAATTCTGACAAAGGCAGGTAAGGGTATCTCCAAACCCCCCATGCATGGTCCTCTGATGAGCATCACGTATCAATAGCTCTGACAACAACCCCTCCTTTCCCAGTAACACGGGATGTTTGGCCCCATAACTGAGCTCAGAGTTATGCAGTCTTCCCCTGCATCTTATTGGACCAGCATGATCTAAGAACAGTTCCAATGAATGAACCAATTTACTGTTCCCCAAACCGCCGTTGGGCACAAGACCCGACGTCATATCCTGTTGCCCAGCCGCCAGTACCTCCAGAACCCCTTGAAATCTCTCCTTTGGTACTGCCATATTCAGTACTCTCTGGGACCCACGAGTGACAACTGTCGACTTCTACTTACCTTGTCATGCAGCTTCCTCACAAATTGAAATACCATTTCTGTGACTCCTATAAGTTTCCTCCAAGAGGAATAGTGTCTGGGGTCAAATAATTCAGTGTCGGGTTCCCCCACAAAGTGCACTATGCTGCTGGCTATCTCCCCGAATTTCTGCTCTGGCCAGCACTCCTTTGCTGGTAACCAAATCTCGCTTTTACTCAGCTTTTTGTGTGTCACCCCTCGGCTTATCAGGTCAGCTGGGTTTTGATCTGTAGGCATATACAGAATTGTTGAAGTTGACTGTAGCTCCCGTATCTCTTTCACCCGATTCCAGACATAGGGGAGCTTGGACCTGTCGTTCTGGACCCACTGTAAGGCCACCTCCGAGTCTGTCCATACATAGGTGTGTGTCACCCTCAGGTTACTCAACACCACCTTTACATACTTCCCCAGTCTTGCTCCCAGCAACATCGCCATGAGCTCTTGCTTTGGGACCAAACACTCTTTTAAGGGTGTCACTCGCATATGGCTGGTGGCCAGATTGACCTGGTCCCCAACCACCAAGTACACTACAGCCCCATAGGCTCTGGAGGAGGCATCACAGAAGACATGCAAGTCATAGTCTTGCCCGGTGCACCCGAGGGACCTGGGTTCAGCTCCCAGGCCTGTTGCACTAGCATCCTCCCTCGAATGGTAATGGGTGTCAGCATACCCAAGGGGTCGAAGGCGGTCTGTACTTTACTCAGCGAGGACTTCCTGGCCAATCTTCCCTCCTCATCAGGTTTCCTCTTTATCCTAAGTCTGTCTTCCTCGACTTCCCATTCCAGTTCCAACACCAATGTTACCTCAGGTATTGTGTAGTCAGCATAATCACGTTCCACCATGCCTTGCAACATGGGATTGTTTGTTACCCATTCTCTCAATGGCATGTTAGCTGAGAGCATCTCCTGACTAGACTCTCGGTAAATGTCCATCAACAGTCTCTCGTCTGAGGTGGTACCTTGGATGTTGTCTACGTAAAATAGGGTCTTCAGCAACTCTTTAAGAGGACTGTTACAATTCACAAGGTGGTAGTCAATGGTAGCCTGCAATAAGAATGGTGAACTAGTAGCACCAAACAACACCGCCTTGAATCTATAGGTTCCATACCCTTGCTTGGGCACCTCATTGTTAGCCAACCACAAGAATCTTGTGTAGTCCCTATCTTGTGACTGCAACCCGATATGCAGGAAGGCTTTACTGATATCTGCCGCATAGACATACTGCTCAGTCCTGAACCTCAGCAACACATCCGCTAATTTCTGCATTAGAGAGGGCCCTGTGAGCAGACAATCGTTCAATGATGGCTCTCGGGGAATCGCCTGTGAGCTGCAGTTGAAGACCACTCTGATGGGAGTGGTTACCGACTCCTTGGTGACTGCCATGTGCGGAAGATAATGGATGTTTTCCCCAGGGCTGGCATAGGGTACTTTCTCAATGAACCCGAGGGCCAACTGTTCCTTAATAATGTCATCGTATTTCCCCACAAGACCCTTCTTGGTCAGGCTGTTCACCAATGAGTTCAACTGACCCCGTGCCTTCTTAAAATTAGTGGGCTGCATTGGGTGTACTGGTTTCCATGGTAGTTGCACCCAGTACTATCCGTCCTTGAACTGCACATGGTTCAAGTAATCTTGACAAGTCTCTTCGTGTTCGGGGGGGGGGGGCTGATCACCCTTAATCCCTACTACATCCAGGTCCCATAGTTTATGGACTGGCTCACGGTCGGCTATGCTGACTTACGTCTCTGATAGATCTTCATGCAAACCAATTCGCATCACCAGCACAGCCTCAGTCGCTGTAGTACCAGAGCCCCCCTTCCCCGGTGTCGCAGGGAAGTGAGCCAGTATCCTGCCTCCTACGATATACCCCGCTGGAGTCCTGTACAGGCCAATACCCTCCTTGATAACCCTTCTCATAGACACGAATTAGTCTATGTAATCTCCTCCTACCAAAATTCCTACATTACTGACGTTGTCTCTAGCGATGTCTGGTTCCGCCAGTTTCACACCTAGCTTCCTCAAACGTTTGACTGCTGCAGCCAGTCCATTGGTGGTAATGATATTAGGCAGCTTCTTCACGATCAAGGCTGAAATCTCCCGTCGATGCCCGGCTAATCTAACTGCCACATTTACAACCAGATAAGACCTGTGTGGGACCTGGCCACCAAACCCTTCCACCTTCATATCGGCCTACATTACTGACGTTGTCTCTAGCGATGTCTGGTTCCGCCAGTTTCACACCTAGCTTCCTCAAACGTTTGACTGCTGCAGCCAGTCCATTGGTGGTAATGATATTAGGCAGCTTCTTCACGATCAAGGCTGAAATCTCCCGTCGATGCCCGGCTAATCTAACTGCCACATTTACAACCAGATAAGACCTGTGTGGGACCTGGCCACCAAACCCTTCCACCTTCATATCGGCCTTACCACCTGTCTTCAGCTTCAGCTTGGCTGCTAGACTCTCTGTTATAAAGGATCTTTGGGCCCAGTATCAAAAAACAAACAGGTCGTTTCGAACTTCTTCCCATTTGTACCCACTGCCATTACTGTGGGCAAGGCCACCGAACCTGGAAACTGCTCACCAGAACTAATCCCTGGTGCCGTACTCACCACATTCACCACTACTTCAAGCTTGTCTTTGCTCTCTGTCCTTTCCTGTGGCTGGCTCTCCTTAGCTTGGGCTGATCTGGTATCACTAGGACACAGTGCACTGTGGTGCTTACCTTTCCAGCAGCCCTGACACTCATTGAGTTGGGCATTACAGTCCCTGGCAAAGTGTTCTCCACAACACTTGAAACAGAGTCTCAACTCCCTCAGTCATTGAACCCTTTAGTTATAGGTGGTGAAGCTCGAGCACCCTGAACTATCGTGTTCTTCACAGAACATGCACTGTCTCGTACTGGCCATCTTAGTGGCTTCTCCCTTGGCCCTATTGGTGGAGGACTTGTCCTGGGCATAATATGTGCCGACCCTAGTAGGGGATGCTTTAGCTTTATCTCTCGAGTGTTTGGAGAAGTCGATCAACTTCACCTTGGGGCAATTTCTTCCCCTGACCTATTCTTAGGTGAGACATGAGATCTCCCAACCGTTCAACAATTTGATGTATTGTGAACCGGTTTATCCGATATTTCAAATGCAACTCGTGTACTGTAGTGCTAGCCAGTTTCCTCTGAATCACCTGACTAATGATCCATTCTGATTCATCCTCATCATGTAAATCTTTGAAACTATTTGTCAAGCTCATAATTTCAATGTAGAACTTCTCTAGGCTCTGACGGTCATGTTGGCAAGCCTCTAGATCCAACAACCGATGAAGTATAGCCACCTTTATCTCTTCAGTGTTGCCAAATATGTCCTTTAACTGGTCTTTGGCATGTATGTTGGTAATTAGTGTCAGCGATTTGGTAGTGCCGGACCAAGTCTAGGGCTTTACCTTTGAGCTGTGATCGTAAATACTGCAATTTGACGGCACCTGACAAATTGTTTCTGTTATCTATCTGGGCTTTAAACTGATCCCAGAAAGCAATGTACTCTGTTAAGGTTCTGTCACATGTTGGTAAATTCAACTGAGGCAACCTGGGCAACATATTGACAGGTGTGTGGCTGCTCTTGGTACCTGCAGTGTTCGTCACCTCATTTGGCTTTCTAGTCTTTGATGTGCTTAACTTATCCTTGTATGTATTCATCTCCTGGTGACAATCTACATCATCCTTGGTGAATTCGTCCTGTGCTTGTTGAAGACTGTCCTGGGATTCACCATCCTCAGTAGCCTATAGCTCATATGCTGAGAATGCTCGTTTGTAGGCTTCCCATTTTTCCCCCAAACGCTTCAAGTCGTCTTGCAAATCATCGCAGTCTACTTTACTGAGTTGACTAGTAGCCTTAAACCTGTTGCACGTTCTATTCAGATGTCCTTTGTAAGCAGCCACTGATCGTTTTAATTTTGCTAACATTGAACCAGACTCTGTTGGAGTCTCACCTGCCATTGTCGAGGTTTAATTAGGAGGGCGACACTAATTGTACTTTACTCAGCCCACCCCACAGCACGATACGGTGTTTGGCAAGAATGAACGAGTCTCAAGGCTCCTCGACAAGCTTAACGACTCCCTTTATTATATTGACTCTACTCTGAATTAAAATGTACAGTGTTAGCTCTCAAACCCCAACTGAAACGTATATCGATTTGAAAGCTTAACCTAGCAATTTCCTGTACAATGTCAGCAAATAATTACAGGACTTAAGCTAGTCTCTGGTGTAACTCACAAATCCCACATTAAAACGAGCCAATGACAATGAAAATCACAATAAAAATGCAGTCTTTACAAATTCAACAATTCAACTTATGAAACAGTAAATAAATAATGTGTGTAAACGCTTGGCCTAACTGTGCCCAGCTTACTCAGTCTAGTGTGGTTGGTTGGATAAGGTAAAGCCTAACCTAACCAGTGTGCAGCTATAGCCTAAACCTGGCTTTAGAATTCACTGTAAATAATAACTAGGTTAAATCTGTCCTAGCTACTATAACATAACTGTTGTAAATACTGCACAAGCCTAGCCTAACTGTGTCTACCTTGCAATCCACTGTAAGATAAGATAAGATAAGATTTCGTTCGGATTTTTAACCCCGGAGGGTTAGCCACCCAGGATAACCCAAGAAAGTCAGTGCGTCATCAAAGGACTGTCTAACTTATTTCCATTGGGGTCCTCAATCTTGTCCCCCAGGATGCGACCCACACCAGTCGACTAACACCCAGGTACCTATTCGCTGCTAGGTAAACAGGACAATAGTGTAAGGAAACGTGTCGAAATGTTTCCACCCGCCGGGAATCGAACCCGGGCCCTCCGTGTGTGAAGCGGGAGCTTTAGCCACCAGGCCACCGGGCCACTGGAGAGAGTTCCGGGGGTCAACGCCCCTGCGGCCCAGTCTGTGACCAGGCCTCCTGGTGGACCAGAGCCTGATCAACCAGGCTGTTACTGCTGGCTGCACGCAAACCAACGTACGAGCCACAGCCCGGCTGGTCAGGTACCAACTTTAGGTGCTTGTCCAGTGCCAGCTTGAAGACTGCCAGGGGTCTGTTGGTAATCCCCCTTATGTATGCTGGGAGGCAGTTGAACAGTCTCGGGCCCCTGACACTTATTGTATGGTCTCTTAACATGCTAGTGACATCCCTGCTTTTCATTGGGGGGATGTTGCATCGTCTGCCAAGTCTTTTGCTTTCGTTGTGAGTGATTTTCGTGTGCAAGTTCGGTACTAGTCCCTCTAGGATTTTCCAGGTGTATATAATCATGTATCTCTCCCGCCTGCGTTCCAGGGAATACAGGTTCAGGAACCTCAAGCGCTCCCAGTAATTAAGGTGTTTTGTCCCCGTTATGCGTGCCGTGAAGGTTCTCTGTACATTTTCCAGGTCAGCAATTTCACCTGCCTTGAAAGGTGCTGTTAGTGTGCAGCAATATTCCAGCCTAGATAGAACAAGTGACCTGAAGAGTGTCATCATGGGCTTGGCATCCCTAGTTTTGAAGGTTCTCATTATCCATCCTGTCATTTTTCTAGCAGATGCGATTAATACAATGTTATGGTCCTTGAAGGTGAGATCCTCCGACATGATCACTCTCAGGTCTTTGACGTTGGTGTTTCACTCTATTTTGTGGCCAGAATTTGTTTTGTACTCTGATGAAGATTTAATTACCTCGTGTTTACCATATCTGAGTAATTGAAATTTCTCATCGTTGAATTTCATATTGTTTTCTGCAGCCCATTGAAAGATTTGGCTGGTGTCCGCTTTGTTGACACCGAACCCTGAGGCTGGTACCTCAGCTTCACAAGTGGCTTATATGACACATTTCAATAAATAACTGATGTTGCAAGGAATCTTGCCTGTATGCACGAATAAAGGACTAACTTACTTGGTGTTGGAGAATATATCCCAGTCTTCAACCTCCCTAAGCTTTAGCCCCGCTGGACTTCCCCTTCAAGACCACGTGCAGCCGGGAACCTTTATTCTTGCAATATTCAGTCGGTATTAGTGACCTGCCTGCATCTCAGAAACTCCTGATTCTAACGGGGTGTGTATCCCCTAGTCTAACTATGCAGGAAGTGACACTAGCTTCTAAGTGCAACAAAACGGGACACCATAACGTACTGGTCACCAGACATCCGACTGCACAAAGACCCACAGTTCAACTCGCAAATTCCCCCAGAAACTGGCCAGAATACTGAGAAAGAAAGGGAGGTCTTGTCTTACTGTATGGGCTTGATGGATGAGGTCATCTACGGTACTTCGAGGTGCCTCCTCCAGATTTCCTCAGGTCTAGTATGTGAAGACACGTGGGGGCGCCGCCCTGCTGCTCACGGTGGTGTGTCAAGTTTGCCATCTCGTTGTGGAAGGAGGCACTCGTCTCTCAAAACCCCGTGCCTCCCATTCAAACTTCAGGCTGCCAGTTCTTGCTAGCTAATATGACCTAGTGTTTGACTATATTACCGGCCTATTACTACCTATTGTAAGGTCTTAGGTCTACATTATTATTACCTACAGTTGCCTCAATAATCCTAATATTAGTTTACTAACAGTATAAACTATCTACCTCTTCCTTGAATGGTAAATCTATCAATTAAAATGTACCTTTCATTGTAGAATAATAAGAAAATATTATAACCTTTATACTATAATAATAAGGTAAAAGGACCCCAATGGAAATAAGTCACTCTGTCTGACTTTTTTGGGTTATCCTAGGTTCTCTACACATATGCTGCTATGTATGATAATTCTATGTAACTGTATTTGTGTATACCTGAATAAACTTACTTACTTACTTACTTACTTACTTACTTACTTACCTTCCAACCACCTTCGCCAACCCGGGTGTTTGTACGTGTTTAGGTAGATGTGAGGGTCCGCAAAACTCAGACAGTCCGTCCGGGAAATGTTAGGGCCTTCATACGACCTTTTTACCTTGTGGAACTTTAGGACTGAATAAGTTCCAACAAGGGTCTGCAGACGTGGTATTCCTAGAGGTAATGGGTTGGCTGATCTGCAATTGGACAATTAACTCCTGCAATCACAGCGAAGATGATAAGGCAGTGAAGAACATCATGATAGTCAAATGATGAGTGTAATTTATTTTGATAGATACTGAGTGTGGAGATGACCCGGTTGTCGATAATGGTGTATGTATCACTGGTGTTCATAATTTTACTCATAATGATAAGGGAAGTGGTACATTCGATGATAGTGATGAGCCTAAGTTCTTCCTTTCTATTCCTTGCATTTGTTAGTGCAGCTTGGAACGTTCTGAGCAGATCTGGGGTTCTACATTCACGGTATGCTTTACCAATCCTCCTAGCTGCATGTGTTAGATTGCGTAGCTGTGGATCATTATAGTATTTACATTGGTTTTTATTGTTATTTATAGTGGAGGGTCTTTGTTTCCTATTCCTGCCCACTTGATCTGTGAGAACACTCTCAATAGTGGTAATTAAATCATCATTAAATTTTTGTGTGCCAATGGGCTCGTAATTCTTATACCATTGATCCAAGTGGTTAATAAAGTTGTCTCTGTGTTCTGGTTTGAGAATAAGTTTCCTCCTTCTGTATTTAGCTCCTTGATTGCTGGAGATGTGATCAAGATTGACAGTTGTTAGTCTTGGGAAGTGATCAGATAGAAGATCATCAACTATGACAGAGTCATGCATCGTATATGATGTATTAAATCCAAGACACAGATCTAGTATGCCACCATATATGTGAGTAG
The DNA here is from genome assembly GCF_026875155.1 of Cherax quadricarinatus. Classification (NCBI taxonomy): domain Eukaryota; kingdom Metazoa; phylum Arthropoda; class Malacostraca; order Decapoda; family Parastacidae; genus Cherax; species Cherax quadricarinatus. Next base: position 3,796 of record NW_026468758.1, on the reverse strand, counting down.
GCTCAGTAGTGCCCACAATTCGAACATTATCATGCTCATTTAGCAATCTCACTAGTTTAGTCAAACAGTCTCGGCTGAGTGATTGAGGGGAGTAGACGTGTGCTGGGGATCTGGACCTACTAATTAGCAGGCCTACCCATTTCTCCCGACTGATAAGTCATCATTAAAACTCCTACTGTTGGAAGACAGCTTCAGTGTTTTGAGAACTCTTATGTGCGAGCTGTGACTAAGGATATACCTAGTGAAACACTGGAAATAGTTTTCCTTTTTGCAAAGGCCCTCACAGGCCTCTGCTTCCCCTCTGCCTTTCATTTGACCTCAGCCTTTCGCCTCTATCAACTTACAGTGTAGAGGCGAATTTTGATAGTCCACTGCTACCCGTGCCTCTCAAATGTTCTGACAAACTCATGCTTTACCAACCTGAGAATAACGACGAGTGTGCAGTCATATGTGAAGTTGGTAACCAGGTGTCCACACACTGAAATTCGTCTTTCACTCCAAGGACACGTGTGCAGAAGTTTGCAAGTTTTGGAGTGAGTAACATCTGTACGAGTAATGCTGTGTGTGGTAACTTTGAGAAGTCTGCCTAGCCTGTGACCTTGAGCGAGGGCACTGCATCACCTGCCTGAGACTTTTGCCCATATTGACTATGTGAAGAAAGGCGAATGGTGCGTGCTCAGTTACCCTGCAGTTCTCCTGTTATCCCCAACTCTCTGCCTTTAAACTCAGCCGTTCGCCTCTGTCAACGACTATGCAGTGTAGAGGTGTATTTTGCTGCCCCGCTGGTACTCGAAATATGTGAGTTCCGCAAGTGCTGCAGATTTTGTTGTAACTATTTGCATGAGTGGAATACGCTGACTTAGGAAACCAAATTGTGATACCATCAGTACCTACGTAGCTAAAATGAGTGAGGAAAGTCTGGTGCTGCTGGGTGACCTTGAGAATGGCACTATAAGGTCCAGCATGCACTTACACCCATAACTTGCGTGTGTCTAGTGAGGTGAATGGTCCCTTCCTCGTTCTTTCCCCTATTACCGGTATCCCTTAACTCGTAGCCATTATCTAATATGGGATAAGGGCGAGTTTGTGAATCCAGCCAAACAGTGCTCAAAGCAGCCAGTGAAGGCCAAGGGCTACATCTGTCTTGAATCCCAGGAATGCCTTTGTGAACGTTCTTACAGTGTTCCGGCCGCACCTTCGGTGTTGTGAGGAACTAGTTCTTATGTAGTGAAATTGTTTGTCATTCCAAGACACGTGTGCTAGATGTGTAAGTGCTGCGGGTTTGGAGTAATTAACAAGAGTACAGGGTTAGTTAACTCTCGAGACGACTGTGGGCCCCAGTGAATGACCTTGAAAATTGACTGTGACCTGCAGGCAACTACACCCATATTGCCTGTGTCTAGCGAGGTGGAAATATCCCTTCTTGTCCCTTCTCCTTCCTCGATTTGGAACTCAAGGGCCGTTCGCCTCTATTTGCTTGTTGGTCTAGAGGGCGGTTTTTTTGCGCAGACCACATGGGTGCTTGAGTGCCGTGTGCTCTGTGCCGCACTCCAACTCATCTTGCGAGTGTCTCCTGTGTGCCTGCCTGCCTGCTGCAAGCCAGGTGTCCGGGTGGTGGTGCGGCTTGGCGAGCACAGTCCAAGCAAGCTTGAGGGCGCACTAAAAGCTAGCCAGAACAAGCTAAAGGCAGCCTGCGTTATAGCTGGCCTAAGGCCAGAATGTTATGTATACGTTCACTGCAGTGCTTGCTGGCATACAGTGTTTCCTGTAGTGGCTAAGAACAATTTAACCAGCATTGCGTGTGCTGACATTTTTAAGTGGGGAATGCCAGAGGTTCACTATAAACATAGTTAGTTTGTGGGATGGCTTGACACAGTGATCATTCATCTGTCATACTTGTGCTAGAGTTGTTAAGTCTGCTTTTCCCCAACAGTTAATTGTCATTTGTAAGCTGTATTAAACTTTAAAAGGCTCGAGTTGCTCTCAGTGTAGCCATCCTACATTTGATAAATAGTGTTAATACATGCTCTGCTCAGTGTAACATGAACTATTAAATACGGTTACATAATTAAATTGGCTTGTCTAGTGTCATTGTTGTGTTTTCTAATACTTTTCTCGTATCAGACTGAAACTTTACTGCTAATTCCCAGTAATATTTCAAATTGCAGTGTTCATCTGTGGGTGAGTGTGTAACTTATGCTTTGTATTTTTTACTGTGAACAAGCTTCTCTGCTTATGTTCAGTTTCATGAATACTTCTTACTTGAGTAATTCGGTTAACCTTTCAACTGTGTTAAGAAGGGGGTCAGCCTTTAACATCGATGTTCCTTGCCATTCTCATCTAGTGGGTCTAGCGCCTAGTTAAAATTGTTAATAGTAACATTTGCAATTCATTATACTTCTAGTTATACATTGGTAAATTGTTTTAGACTATTTGATCAAAACTGGATTTTAGTGTTTAACTTCTGATACACCAATTTTTTGACTGCGAACCCCCACTGCCATAAAAACACATTAAAAAAGCTGGTACCTCTCCAGAAGCTGGGGCCCAGTGGGTTTCCCCCTTTTGGGAATTTAGGTGTTTTTTACGGCCGGGTGTAATTAAATAATTTCATTTAACCAAATTAACAGGATAAAGGTCAGGGTTTGTCTTGGGACTTTTCAACTATCCTTTGGGTAAATTGTTTAGGATGGCATCTACTTCCTTTTCCCTTTTGCGCAACATTATAACATTTGGGAACGTGGAGTTACCAGGATGGACCAAGGAATAACAGAGTGATTTATTCATTGTCATTGTAAACATTACCTAGTTTTTTTTTTTTTTTTTTTTTTTTTAATATGTTTACAAACTATGGTTGGGGTAAAAGGGTTTTCTTCAGATTTGTGTGTCGCTTATTTTTTTTTCGTGGGGACATTAGGTGGAGTAGCCTAATAAACCAAGGGTAGTTATCTTAATGAAACTTTTTTTATGTATTTGAAAAATTTTTAATTTTATGCTCTAAAACTATTTTCTCTTCCTTTCTTTTCCTCTTTCTCTTCCCCCCCCCCCCCTTTTCCATTCTCCCCCCCCCCCCCCCCCCCTTTTTTCCCCCCCCCTTTCTCCCTTTTTCCCCCCCCCCCCCCCCCCCTCCCTTCTTTTATTTTGAAAAAATTGTGAAAAGGGGAAGACCTCCCTTATTTTTTTTTCTTAATGACCAAATTTTAAAAAAAATCAAGAGGTCGAGTTGTTTTTTTTGTGTCGAATGAGGGGGGGGCGGGGAGAGTTTTGGTGCATTAATTGAGCACTTGTGTTTTTTACATTTTTGACCCCTATTGAGTGTATTTGGGTTTTCTAAGCTTAAGGGGAAAGATAAACAGGTTCTTGTGTTTGGTCTTACCCAAGAATCCTCCTGGCAAACTCAAACTTTATAAGGGACTTTTCTCGGTGAGGAATATTTTTGTTCCCGTTTAAAGTAACAAAAGGAAAAAGGGAGGGGTAGAGCTTTGGAGCAGCTCATTGTCTCTGGTTATAAGTCCTTGGGGACAGGGCGAAGAAGTTTTCTTAAGGGAAAAAGGGTGTTTAAGTGAATTCCCTACAAAAACCCCGCTCCTTGTGGCATGACAATGGATGTCGATCCTCCAAGGATCCTTTTGGAAAAAACCAAAGTTTTGGGAACAAGCAGAACTACAATATCTTATTGTAACCCTTTTGGGGGTAAAGCTGCTCCGCTCCCAACACTAAATTTAAAAAATGGGGTATTTAATTTTAACCTCCCAGGACCCATCCCCTTTGCTCTAAATGAGTTTTCAAACCCCAA
>NW_026468757.1:0-12339 GCF_026875155.1 Cherax quadricarinatus | reverse complement strand
GAAAATTTAATACATTAAAAAAAACATTTAATAAACACTACAAAGAAATGGAATTATTTCATAGTTTCGTAAATAAATCCTTAGTTTTAAAATACTGTCCCAGCAGCAACCTGAAAGCTGTCACCTATGGAAGGGTAATCATGAAATAAACTAATTACAAAAAAAGAAACAAGGGGGGTAACCCTTTGTTTAAAAATTACTAAATTTAAAGAGAAGATAAATTTTAAATTTTTTTCTTTTTGGGGTCACTTCCCTCGGGGGGAGAGGGCCGGAATGTTGAAAAAAAAAAAATTTTGGGGTGCTCTTGGGGATTGAGTTACATTCTTGCAGTCCTTTGATTTTTTTATTGTTTTAACACTGATGCATAAGAAATTCGGCATACACAGTGTGTTTTACGGGGACATTAATGGCCACTGCCTAGTGAAAACAGGTAACACAGGGCCCCTCATCCTCTGTCTTTGATTTTGGGAAAAAGCACAACATTGATGCTTTTGTTTGTACGTATATGATACATTCCATGCTGCCTGATGTAATTATCTTTTTGTTTATTTTTAATTTAAGGTTAATAAAGTAAATATAGGTTATTATGTTTTAAATCTACCGGAAAAACAAAATTAGCAAAAAATGCTTGTTTAAATTTAAAAGAGGTTTTGCGGGGCTGAAGAATACTGTTATAAAAATAGGTCCCAAAAAATAGATGCATAAGTCAACAAGTGGCTTTTTTTCTTTTGGGGGTTAAATGCTTGTGAAATCTTTTTCCAAAGAATTTGAGTTACCTTCCCCCTTCCTCAGTTCAAACCCCCTTTAAAAGGTCCTTGATGCCTTGGATAAAAACCTAATGCCCCCCCATTACCAGGCCTCTTTGGCCCTCTTCAGTTTTACCTCCATGATTAAAACTTAAAAAAACAGTAAAACCCTGATTTCCCCTTTCCTCAGGCACTGTGTGCCCCCCTAGGGGTTTTGCACTTCCCCATGGTTATATTTAAAATTGTAGCTCGTTTGCCTCCCTTTCCCCTTCAAAGGGTTTCCCGTTTTAAATTTCCCCACCCCTTGGCCTGGATTGCACAGCACAAGCACTCTCAAGCTGAAGCAGTTGGAATTCGGCAAGGTTTGGGTTATTACACTTAGATGCGGGTACCTGTTTAAAACATTTGCCCAACAGTGGGTTTTATCAAGTCACAGAATACGAGCAAAAGGGGTTGTATTGTATATAAGGAAAAGACAAAGGAAGATGAGGTGCATGGGAATATAGGGGTACACCAAACTATTATGTTAGTTTCCCAATGCTTGAATAACTTTCGGGGTGGTATAAGCTGAAAGATTCTAACCATCTTCTGTCATTCTCTGCTTTAGAACCAGTTTGATCTGTCCAGTCATAAGTAATTGTTGGTTTAAATGTATAACATCATTGTTTGTGTTTTACATGTTATGTATTGTACTGGTGTTCTTTGCCTTGACAATGCCAGTCAGTTTCCACATTTTAGGGTGTCAAATTCATTGCAAGGAAGATTGACCCTGTATTTTTGGGGCATCATGGCAGTATGTCTGGCCCCTTTAAAAGGCCTTGAGGGAGTGTCGTGATGATGTAATTTTGCTTTGAAAACATGTTAGAAGGGTTGGTGGCAATGCAGGGGGAAAAAATTTGTATTGTTCCGTAAATTTGTTTCTTGTTTGGTTATAGCTAACAAAGTTAGACAAAATTGGGAGCTTGGACAAGGGGTTTGTAATATCCATTTGGGCTGCATCTCTATTGTTCTGAAGGAGAAACCAAATCGGGAAATCTATTTTTTAGTACTGTACCCCCAAAGGGGGTTCTAAAGTGACTCCCTTGAAACCCCTCATCTGATCAGCTTTAAATTTTCAAGAGGGATTGTAATAGAAAAAGGTTCATACAATTTTGGCTTGCGCAAGGCCCTCTAGTAAATTTTGTATAGTCAATTTCCAGTTTTTTTTCCATTAAATAGAGCAACTTGTGCCCCCGTGAACAGAGACTTGTACTTGCCAAGAGCAAAGGAGCTAAAGATGTGATTTTAAAACGATACAGCCCCCCGATGGTAAATGAGATAAAGAACATCAGGCCCAATTTGCTAGAAATAAAAAAGTCCCAGGCTAAGGGGTGACTGTGGGTCACAGGCAGGGATGTTGTGGGTCACAGATTTGGGTGATACTGGGGTACAGACAAAGGTGGATGCTGGGGTCACGGGCTGAGGGGGGTGAGTGGGTCACGGGCTGAAGGGTTTTTTTGTGAGTCACAGGTGGGTGGATGACTGGGTTAAAAGGCTAAAGGGGATGACTGTGAGCAAAACTGAGGTGGGTATGTGATACGGGCTGAGGTGGAGACTGGGGGTTAATACCCCTTGGGTTTAGATTGTGAGGTGCACCTTTACCAATTTGTAACTAGTTAATAAAACTAATGTGTTTGTTTCTGTGTGCTAAGGAGAATCCCTTTTAAAAGTAGCTTCAAATGTTATCACTGATGTGTTTTTTCAAAGGAAGCTTCACTTTGTTTTTGGGTTTGTGTAGTTTCAATTTGCCAGTTTTATTGTACAAATTTTTCTTGCAAACTGGAGCATTGTTTTTTTTGTTTTCAAACCTTAACTGCTAGTGTCCTAACATGAGGGGGTTTTAAATTTATTTTGGATGAATAGGGAAAAAAAAAAATTGAAGCTGAGTTTCATAAGATTTTTGAAAAAGCCTCAACTGACTGGTAATAACTTTATAATGCAGTCCAGGATCTTCAAGACAGCAAAGCTTGGGGGTTATTTCTATTGGCCCTTTTGGCCCTTCCCCCGGGATGAAAACTACAAGTCAGCAAAAAAAAAATCAGGTACTTTTTTATTGATGGGGGTTAACAGCAAAAAAAGAAAGGGAAAAATTATGCCCAAGATAGAACTGGATCTTTGGGTTGGCTGAGGGCACTACCACTGAGTAAATGCTATAATGGCTTAGAAAAAAATTAGATTTACAAGCAAAAAACACCCTAAAGCTGGGGGGAAGGGCTCTTGATTCAAGGAAGGGGATATGTCTTTCCATTTTGGATCAAACCTGACTGCCCCTTTTCCGGGTGTGTAAAAACCCTGGGTTTAACATTTCCCCCAACGCAATAATTCAGATTATGCCCCCAACATACAGGATGGTTTTAAAATAACTTCCCCTAAAGGGGGGCTTCTTAAATGCCAGAGAAGGGCTTTTGATCCAAAGAATTGGATTATTCCCAATTCCTTGTACTGAGCTAAATTGCTCCCATTCCAGGGTGTTTTTCCCTTTGGGGGTTTGCCTTGCCCCAAAGTTTAATTTTTTTTTTTTTTGACTAGTCGGCCGCTCCCCCCGAGGCGGGGTGACCAAAAAAAGAAAAAAAAACCCCCAAAAAAGAAAAAATTTCATCATAAATTCAACACTTTATTTCCTCACCATACTCACTGTTTTGCAGAGGTCCCTAGTTACAAATTTTAGAAGCATATAGTTTAAAATACACAACATACCCCTCCAAACTGCCAATACCCAAACCCCTTTTTTAAAGTGCATGCATTGCTTTAAAGTGCGGCATTGCTTTAAATTGGGCATTGTATTCCCAAATTTCTAAGTTTAATAAAATAACTAGTATAATAAACATCAATGTTTTATACAAATTAAAGGGAACACCAAAAATAATAAAAAATGGTTTCCAGTATAGTTGTATGCAATTTTAAACCCAAAGGAAAAACCCAATAATAAAAATTTTTTTATTTTTGGGAAAACAAAAAACCCCTTTGGAATCAAGCACGGCGGGGATAAAAAGGTATAAGAAAGGGGTTCTCAGCAGGATGAGGGTTCCAAACATGATGAGGTCTAGCAGGAAAAGACTTCAAAGAAGGCTCTCAGCAGGAAAGAGTCTCAACAACATGAAGGGCTCCACAGGTAAGGCTTTAAAAACATGAATTTCGCGGATAAGAGCTCTAAACATGAAGGCTCCAGCAGAAAGAGCTTCAACAACATGAAGGCTCTCCAGGATGCTCTCGAAAGATAAAGGGCCTCAACAAGATAAGACTCTCAAAAACATGAAGGCTCAGAAAAATCAAGCTTTTTTTTGGGTTTAAGACTTTCAGCCTGTAAATTTTTAATTTCTTCTCAGGATAAAAGCTCTCCATAAGAGAGGTTCCTCAGCGGGAGAAAGTTTTTTGTAAGTCACAGCCCTAGTACAAAGAAGGTTTCGGCAGAATGAAAGCTTTTTTTATCTAGAAAATGAAGGTTCCTCAGAGAATGAAAGCTACTTTTATCTCAGTAAGATAAGGTTCCTCAGCAGAATGAAAGCTATCATTTTTTTCCCCGTAAGATAAAGGGTTCCCAGCAGAATGAAAGCTATCATTTTATCTCGAAGTGAAGGTTCCCTCCAGAATAAAAACTTCATTTTATTCAGAAAAGATGAAGGTTCCTCGGGCAAAAAAAAACTATCATTTTCCCCCGAAGATGAAGGTTTCCAGCAGAATCCTTTAAAGGGGGGCTCCTTGGCGTGGGAAGAGGCTTTGGTCTGAGGAATTAGCCCTGGGGTTTTCTTCCTCAGACCAAACCTAATTACCCCCCATTCTCCCCCCCCCTATCCCATCCCCCCCATCCCCCCCTTTTTCCATTCCTCCCCTCCTCCTCACCCCTCCCTTTTGCCCTTCCCTTTTTTACCTTCGTGATTTCTCCCCCAGGGCGTATTCCTAGGTGGGGAAAGGACACCGGGGTCCATCCCATTCCGTTGAGGTTTTTCCCCGGGGGGGGTTTTTCCCGGGAATCTGGATTGCTAGGGATTCCCGATCCCTCCCCGGGTATCCCGGGTGTTTTGGGGTGTCTTTTGGGCGCGGGTGTACTCTGGAAGCCCCCTTTCGGTTTGGGGGGGTGGTGGCTAAAGGAGGTATGTTTTGTGGGGGATACCCGGGCCGCCTCTCTTTTGCCACCGAGGGCTCGGCAGATGTGGGGTTTTGCTCCCCAGTTGCGGGTTTACTGGCATAAAGGGTAGGTATGCACGGGTTCCCATGCTGCATCTGCGCTACTAGCGGTGTCGACCCTCTTGGGGCGGAGGGAGTTTTTGGGCCCTTTCTTTCCTCCTGGGAACTATCCCCCCCGGCCCCCCCTTTTTTTTTTCTTTGTTTTATTTTTATTTTATTTTCTTCTTTTTTTTTTTTTCAAAAAAACAAAAAGAAAGAAGTAACCCAAACCCTGGCACCCCTAGCCCCATAAACCTGGTACCCCCCGGGGCCCCCTTCTTGATACCGCCCCCCGTTTGACCCCGCCTCGCTTTGGACCCCTCTTCCCGAATTCCCCATTTGTACCCATTGCCGGGTGTTTCCTCACCCCCTTTAGGGACTGAGGGCCCCGATGACTCCTTCGATTTTATCAGACCTTTGTCCTTGACTTGCTTCCCGGGCCCCTCCCTTACGGTGCGGCAATTTCAAAAAGCCGCCCGTTCCCCGTGGACCACTCTGGTCCCCGCCCAAACTCAACGACATTTTCCCGTGATGAAATTTTCCACCTTTTTCCCTTTTCCCTTCTTCTCAGAAACGTCGACCCCTTCATACCTTTTTCCCCGCTCAGTTTCAGATAACAGTGGGTAAATTCTTCCTTTACGACCCCTTCCTTAGCTATCTTTTTTACCATATATTGGCAGGCACCCCTACGCCATGTTGGTAAAGATATTTCTTTTAGCTCTTAAAAAGCGGGACGCGCATCATTACCCAAGAATCTACCCCTTTTGTCTCTCCGTCTTTCCCATATAATACTGTTCCTGCACCCCTTTAAAAACATCATTCCCTCAATTCTTGTAGTGGTACCCTTTTTCGCCCAACCCTATTCAACAAAATTTCCGCATGTGGACCCCACATTCTAGAAAAACTGGAATCCAAGATCTCCCAAACCTCAGGGAGACACTTCGTTTTTTTGCCCCTGGGGGGGAGACGATCCCAGCAATGTGCCGTTTAATTTTGACAGCCCAGAATCCATCCTCCGTTTTTTTGCAGCATCGGTTTTAAAATTCGAAAGGTATCCCTACACCACAAAAAGTGAGAAATTGCTTGGGGATTGGCCATCCGCGAAATATTGCAGATCTATCGCCGGAATGCCCGTCTGTGGGGCGATGACCATTTAATATCTTGCAAACGATCTCCCTCTTGCTTAAATGTCAGAGGCTCACCCTTCGTACTTCGGTTTAGGTTTTTAACGGCGGGAAATCCGTTACCCCAAAGGAAAAGAAGTCTCCTTTTGCCTGGCAGTTTCTATCTCCGCCTCCCAAAGGGGGACTCCCCCGTGTTTCTTTTTCCCCTGTTTAAAAAATCCCCCCACTTCTGGTATCCCCTTTCTACACCCCCCTCTGTGGTTTCCTCTCCCATAATCACTCCTGTACTAATCCCTTTTGCGTCCTCGGGTCGAGTCCCTACTTCAACGCCCAGTCTAACTCGTTCTTCGGTCTCTTTTACAAGCCCATATCGACGAGACCTCGTACGACACTCTTCCCCAAAGTCCCCTTTCTTCTCAAAAGTCAAAAAAAGGTCCGGGGAAAACCCCTACCCATATTCCACCTCCCATTTTACCCCCCCGTCTCTGTCCCAGTTTTCCCCCCTTTACTGGCTCAGTTACAAGTGAGAGGTTCACCTCCTCCCGTAAGTACCTTCCCCCCTGTTTCCCTCCAAGTTTTTTCCCTTTTTGCCCCCTCCCCCGGTTCCCGTTCTTCTGTCCCCCGCCAGCTTCTCCCTTCCCTCCCCCCTTTCGCCCCCCCCCCCACCTTTGGGACAGTCCAATACATTCCCAATCTTTTCTATCCTCCCCCCCACATTCCCAATATTGTCCCCCAAACGACATCTCTGAATTCCCAAAACTTGAAGCAATCTTGAAAAATTTTTCGAACCAAACCATCAAGGACATGATCCCCCCCGCTTTTCTCTCCTCCCGCCCCCTCTGCGCAACTCCTTTTTCCCAGCGACCGTTTCCTTTGCTGCTTTAAAATTTTCCATGCCTCCCCATGGGACTTTTCTAACCCCTTTTTCGTAGGGAAACCCCTTTCCTGCGGGGTTTCAAGTATCTTTTATTGCCATCTGGCCTTTTTACAGTGGGGAAAATTTTCGCGGGCCTCAGGGGGAATCGGGGGGACTTCGTGTTTTCTCTCCCGTTTGCCCCCGTTTTGGGGTTTGCTTTCAGGAACCAAAATTACCTCGCGTTTTTCTACATTTAGGTATAATTTTTGTTTTTCAATCCTTTTCCCGATGGGGGCCTTTAATTTAAAGGCCCTTCTTCTCCGCACTGATTTCCGTCCATCAGTATTTTTTCATACTTCGCTGCATTAACAGAAACCCCTATCCACTTAATAGGGGTATACGCTTGTTTTATATCTCTCTCCCTTTTCCGGGGATTATCATTCCGGTTTTGCCTTTTTTGTTCGTCATTTCCGCCCCCGATTTTTACTTTGATTTTAATGCCACCATTTCCTCTGGGGGGGGTCTACTGTGATTCCGGGAAATCAGTTAGAGGCTTTTCTTCCACCCACCCCCCCCATGTTTTAAATACAGGTACTCACAACCCCCTTTTGATCCTCGGGGCTCATACTCTCTTGCATCGATTTTTCAGTTTTTCTCTTCCTCCGCCGCATTAGACTTTACTTGGGTTTTTCTCCGGATTTTGACAGTGTCATTTCCAAATTCTTATTCCCCCCTTTATATTTGCCACCTCTTCCCCCCACGTGGCAATTTTTTCGGGCAAATGGAACCTTTACTCACACCGACTGTTTTTAAAAGGGGTTCCTTCTTCGTCCTCCATCGATGGCTTTACACCCTTCTCTCCCCCGTTTTCCCGCAGCTTTTTCATTCTTACCCCAAACTTCGGCAGGCATTTTCAGAAAAAGCGGGCCCTTGGGGTCTCCCGCTTGTGTTTGTGCAGTAGTTTGAAAGCGCTCATGGGCAGGTACCCGGGACAATAGAACCCCAGAGCGATCCTTGATTTTAAAAGAAGCGTTGCTTTGTCGCCATGTATCCGTGACGCTAAAGCACTTGCGGGGAGATTAGTTCCCCCATCCCTTGCTTTCCCCTATGGTTTCGTTGGAAAAAAGTACGAAAACTGAGTGGAAATATTCTCCTGACCCGGTCCCGTTCTGGGGTTGCCGGTGTTGTATAGCAAACCCCTAGATGTTGCCCAAAAAAATTTGGGAAAATCTGGTCCGTATTTTTAGGGGTCCAAAATTCCCCTCATTTCTTTCCTAAAGTTGCCCGAGAGTTAGCCCCTTGGACTTTTCTTTTCTCAGAGAAGAAAAATATAATGGCCTTTTCACTTTCAAGAAGGAGGCAACCGCCAGCTTGTCGATCATCGGCAGCGGGCCCCACGACATTTTATATTCTATGCTACAACATTTACATCAGTCAGCCCTTTCAGTCCTATTTCCCTTTACAATCTTATTTGGTACAAGGGTTCTTTCCCCAGCTGTGGAAATGCCCCTTGTTCCCCTTTCCGCAAACCAGGCACTACGGGACAGAAACCTCCCACTACGCCCATGCTCTTACGGCGTTTGAAAGTAAGGGAACGTCTGTAAATAGACGTTTAGGTGGTTTTTAAGAACACACAACATCTTCCACTCGTAATATGGTTTCGTAAGGGGGCGTTTTACCTAGACCCCTTACGCGCTTGGATAGTAGTTCGTAATGCCTTGCGAATAACCACTCAGTTTTTTGCCAAATTTTTTTGACCCTTTAGAAGGGATTGACAAAATTGGAGGGTTAAAATTTTTGCCCCCAAACCCACTCCTTTGGCCTTCGAGGAAATTTCCCTCCTTTTTCCCTTTAAAAACTTTTTAACGACAGGGATTTTCCCGGGTTTGGGTTAAAAATGTGCTCTCCCCGGGCTTTGTCCAAGCGAAGGTGCCCCAGGGATTGTTTGAGCACAAAACTTTTTTCCTTGCTATTTAAAGTTTGGCCCTATCTTCCATCAAAAATTTGGTCTCACTCTAGTTGATGACTTCGCTATTGCCGTGCAGGCGCTGATGTCACCTCCTTACAGTTTTTTTCCAGCATGCATCGACCGTGTTTCCCAATTGGGGCCCCACACATGGGTTTTAAAAAATTTCCCGCACTAAAACCCCCCAAACACTTTCATAGCGCTCTGTCATCTCGATCATCCTTTGACCTCTATGGTCACTATCCCTGAACGTGTACGTCAAGTTTCTGGGCCTCCCCTTTGATCGTAGGTTTTCCTGGAAAACCCCACATTTTCCCCCTCTGAAAGGGAACTTTGTCCCCGCCCCCGGGTGAACCTTTTTAAAACCCCTTTCCTCTTTCGTGGGGAGCTGTCGTCAACCCTCACACCAAATTCCACCCTTATTTTTTTCGAAAATTTTTATGGTTCCAGATTATTTAGCGGCATCTCCTTCTACTCTCTTAGTTAACCCATTCATCACCAAGGATTACGTTTATTCCCCCCGGTGCTTTTCGCTCTTCCCCTGTCGGAAAGCCCCTTTTGCGAAGCGAACTTCCATCCTTATCCGATCGCCGTGAGCCCATTGCCTGCGCTACTATGTACGCTCTCTGATCTCCGCAATCCTTCCCTTTAAGAATGGTCACTGATATTAGTAGACATTCTTTATTTGTTCGCCCCCCCTGCTTTCCCCCCTTCCCTTCCCTTTTGCCTTATTCGCTTTTTTTCTCTTTAACTACCACCTTTCTATTACAGTAGCATCTCATTTTTCCCTACCCCCCCTGGGGGTTCCCGCTGTTCGATCTGTTTTTCTCCCTCCCTTTCCGAAAGCCCAACGTCTACGGTCGTTCCCGCTCTCTTTTTTGACCATTCATCTCATTCTCATGCCATTGCTGTTACACAGATGGCTTAAGTTTCTGACGGGTAGATTCCAGCAAATGTTTCCCGGCGCGTCGTACAAGGGATTTACTATCTTCAGCTAGTATTTTTTACTGCTGAATTATATGCCACCCCTTTCAGCACTTATCCGTATTTTCTCTATGCCGTGTCATCTTTGTGGTTGTCTCAGACTCCCTTAGTGCTTTTCAGGCTAACAAAAATTTGATACACCTCACCCCCTTTGCCCGTATCCAACTTTGGCTACGCCGCATCTTTTTCTAAGCATAAAGATATTGTTTTTTGTTGGGTCCCGGTCATGTTGACGACAGGCAATGAACACGACACTGCTGCGCGTCAGCAGAATGCTACCAGTTTCTTTAAAAGGATTCCCTGTACGGACTATTTTTCTGTTATCTTCCCACCTTCACACCCTTGGCAACAACGTTGGTCTACAAAGTGGCAAAAAACTTCAGTTATTTAAACGAGTATAGGTTTGGCCGTCCTTTTACCCGGTCGAGGTTGGAATCTCTCTCCCGTCTTTGCATTGGCCATACTGTTTACTAGGATATCTCATGGGGAGGCGCCCTGCCCTCTCTGGGAATTGCCAAGCCCATTAACAGTCAGCCACATTCGTTGGACTCCCTTTTTTTTTCAACGGCACGAGAATTTACCTCTGTCGCGTCTTCGCCCCTGCTCTCTCTTTACCTTCCCCTTTTCGCTGGGGACCCACCTTTCACCGGACTCTCTCATTGACTTTTTGACAACGACTGATTACTTCAAAATTCTGAACTTTCAGCCTTTCACTTGTATCTTCTACCCCCCCCACCCCCGTACATCCCCTCCCCGCTGTTTTTGTAACCTGCTGATCTCCCCCCCCCCCTTTTCCATCCAATTCCCCTTTCTTCCTTCCCCACCCTGACGCTGTATAGCCCCTTGTGGCTTAGCGCTTCTTTTTTATTTTAATAAAATAATCCCCGCGAATGAAAGCTCTGCAAAAAACGGTTCCTCAATACAAAGAAGGTTCCTCAGCAGGATGAAAGCTCTCCGTAAGACGAAGGTTCCTAAGCAGAATGAAAGCTCTCCGTAAGATGAAGGTTCTTCAGTAGGTTGAAGTGACCCCAGGAGATGTAAGGCACCTCAGCATGATGAAGGTGGGTTCCTCCTCCCCCAGGAGGGGGGAGGTATGAGTGGGTCAGCAGCAGCGATCACCAACATGGCTCGACTTCTACTTCACGGTGTGGGCTCTCTTCTCCCCAGACTATCTGCCTCACACCACCTGTATACCGTCACTCTCCTGCCTCACACTCTCCATAGACACTTCACCTACGCCGCCACCTTGCTAGCAGGTGAGGACACCACCTTAAATAACCATAAACTGAAGTGGTAATGTGTGGTGGAGAACTGAGACGCCGTCTGGTACTTGCAATCGTCTTCTCTTTATACTTTCTAACTCCACTTTTATCTCTTAAATTGTATTACTCACAGTAGTGGGAGAAAGGAGAGATAAATACTAATCACAGTTTATTTGCTAATGTATCTGTTGAGTCCCTATTGGTATATTTGTGTGTGATGTATTGATGGATATAGTGATTATAAATTACTAATGGCCAGGTCTGGATCCTGCTGGACATATGAGATATAAATCATTAACAATGAAATAGACGATTTAGATATTCTGTATCTGATATTTCATGATCTTTACAAGATTGGTGGGTAGTTGTAGCAGACAAGAGCAATGAGCTATGGTACAGTTCACCTCAGATTTTAGATAAACCTTCCACTATAAATGACAATAAAAACCAATGTAAATACTATAATGATCCATAGCTACGCAATCTAATACATGCATCAGCTAGGAGGATTGGTAAATTATTATTGTTATAATCAAAAAGAGAGGATTGGTAAAGCTTACCATGAATGTAGAACCCCAGACCTGCTCAGAACATTCCAAGCTGCACTAGCATGTGCAAAGAATAGAAAGCAAGAACTTAGGCAAAAGGAATGGGAACAATTTGTTAGTGGGTTAAATAGGTCTACCCCTTTAAGTTTGGCTTGGAAATATATAAATAAAATAACCAGGAAAAAGACTGGCAATGCTGCTCATCCCTTTCCTCTTGAAAGAGCAAACGACCTCATAAATTATCCAGGCATGAATACCTTCCATCTCATATTAGAAAAAACTTAGAGAGTGCTTCTGAAGAAATGTTCACCACAGTGTCTTCATAACTGATGAAACTATTTGTTTGCTGTTGTGTATGTTTATTTAGGCACAGGTACACATAAGTACAATTATCATACATAGTGTAAATTACCCAGGATAACCCAAAAAAAAGGTTAGTAATTTATTTCCATTGGGGCCCTTGTAATATTTAAACCTTAAAAGTTAAGACAGCTAAGTAACTCAACTGTGTGAAAATCAGTTAACAGTGAAAGGAGATATGTTTGGAATAAGGTAAACTTGAGTTAATTTACATTAACATTAATGAGAGGATCAGCTTACAGTGATAGGTACATGAATGTTAGCTATACAAGAAATCTCTCCTCCCTTTC